>CM035436.1:152308085-152380585 GCA_020310875.1 Ceratopteris richardii | reverse complement strand
ACTTAAGGTTGCAGGACGCATGGGAAAGAAATGAAAACAATCTTTTGTTGTCTTTTCCTTTAGAGTATGACTCCGTATCGCAGAGTTAGAAATTGCAATGCCCTCGAATCTCGAGGATAGTGAGGAATTCTCGAACGCCTTGCAAGTTTTTGACGTTCACTGATTAGCTAATTTTGATACAAAGAGAACTTAAAAAGCAAAATTTGTAAATAATAAAATGAATTAACTATTCATTGTATAGATGAACTAACCAATAAAAGGCTATATGTGGATTATCTATCTAACCAATAACTATTCATTGTATAGGTGAACTAACGAATAAAATATGTGGATTATCTATCTAATTTGTTAAGAAGATAAAATATTCTCTTTACTTTGAATAAAGTTAGCAAAACTTACTTAAAGTGGGATTAAGGCTTAACTTACCGAGTTTTGAGGTTCCACTTCCAAGACTTAATCCCATAGGGACCAATATAGCGTTTGAATACTTTAATTGGTTGAAGTTTATTTTGATTTTTCTTGCAAAAAGATTAATATGTTTATAACTATGTCCCAAAACGGGAATTCATAGTGCAAAATATCTTATAATTTTTAAGGCCCCAAGAATTCATACAAATCAACCGAATGTAAAATATCTTATTATCTTTAAGGCCCCAAGTATTCATTCAAATCAACCAATTCTTCAATCTATTGATCCAAACTCAATCCTCATGGACCTTATCCTTCAATTGTTCTCTCTCATTGTATTCTAGATCTCTTTTTAGATGTCCTATGATGACATCATTACTAGATCTTTCATATACTTCGAAAGATGATCTTTGTTCGAGGCCTCAATTTAGATCAAATTTGTGTCTTCTTTAGTTCAACTCATAGTTTGTGACGAACCTTTTGATCTTCTTTTGGAGTTTACCTTCAAACTCTAAGAACTTTATTTGTAACTCCCAACGGAATAAAATCTTGTCACAAACATCAACAATGATTCTAATCACTAACCAATGTAATATATAAGCAACCAATTTTGCCATGCAGTACTCCATTTTTTGCAAGCTAAGGATTCCTCAAACTTGATGAGCTTAGATAGAACATGACTACTAGTTTTCACATTTTTTTGACCTCACTTGATGCCCCAAAAGTAGCTTAGGAAATAAATTTTAATTAGATCAATCATTAGATGTGAAACCAGTCATTTCATCTTAAAAACTATAAATAGAGTTAGAGAGCTCATTTTTTAGGTTAGCTAGTTGAGCAGTGAGCCTTGTATGAGGGCATTTGTATTTTGAGTAATGAGAAGAAGTGATTTTCTTTCCATTGCCTCTCCTATTGTCTCTTGTGTGTGTGTGCACTATAGTGCTTCTCACCTTCATCTTTGCACACATCACTCATTCACAATCTTCATATCATCCTTGCATCTTTGTGGATTGACAATTAAGGAGGTGGATCTCCATGATGTGAACTCAACCTTGTCTAGAGCAACACCAAAATTGGCACTATCATTGGGAATGTGCTCAAGGACGAAAGTGTGATGGTAAGAGTGTTAGGAGGTAGGTGTTGGAAGGTATGTTGTTAGAAATGTGTAGTTATTTGCTGCTGCTTTTGTGTTGTATAAGTGAACTAACCAATAAAAGGGTATATGTGGATTATCTATCTAACCAATAACTATTCATTGTGTAGGTGAACTAACCAATAAAAGGGTATATGTGGATTATCTATCTAAATAATTACTATTCGTTGTATAGGTGAACTAACCAATAAAAGGGCATATGTGGATTATCTATCTAATCTGTTAAGAAGATATAATACTCTCTTTACTTTGAATAGAGTCAGGATAATTTACTTAAAGTGGGATTAAGGCTTAATTTACTGAATTTTGAGGTTCCACTTTGAGAGACTTAAGCCCATAGGGATCAATCTAGCGTTTGAATACTTTAGTTGGTTGAAGTTTATTTTGATTTTTCTTGCAAAAAGATAAATATGTTTATAACTATGTCCCAAAATGGGAATTCATAGTGTAAACTATCTTATTATTTTTAAGGTCCCAAGTATTCATACAAACCAACCAATTCTTCAATCTATTGATCCATACTCAATCCTCATGGACCTAATCCTTCAATTGTTCTCTCTCGTTGTACTCTAGATCTCTTTTTAGATGTCCTATGATGACATCATTACTAGATCTTTTATATACTTCTTGTCAACTTGAATTATCAAGGTAATCCTTTAAGGTTCGAAAGATGATCTTTGTTCCAGGCCTCAATTTAGATCAAATTTGTGTCTTCTTTAGATCAACTCATAGTTTGTGACGAACCTTTAGATCTTCTTTTGGAGTTCACCTTCAAACTCTAAGAACTTTATTTGTAACTCCCAACGGAATAAAATCTGGTCACAAACATCAACAGTGATTCTAATCACTAACCAATGTAATATATAAGCAACCAATTTTGCCATGCAGTACTCCATTTTTTGCAAGCTAAGGATTCCTCAAACTTGATGAGCTTAGATAGAACATGCCTACTAGTTTTCACATTTTTTGGACCTCACTTGATGGGAAATAAACTTTAAGTAGATCAATCATTAGATGTGAAACCAGTCATTTCATCTTAAAAACTATAAATAGAGTTAGAGAGCTCATTTTTTAGGTTAGCTAGTTGAGGAGTGAGCGTTGTATGAGGGCATTTGTATTTTGAGTAATGAGAAGAAGTGATTTTCTTTCCATTGCCTCTCCTATTGTCTCTTGTGTGTGTGTGTGTGTGTGTGTATATGTGTGCACTAGAGCGCTTCTCACCTTCATCTTTGCACACATCACTCATTCACAATCTTCATATCATCCTTGCATCTTTGTGGATTGACAATTAAGGAGGTGGATCTCCATGATGTGAACTCAACCTTGTCTAGAGCAACACCAAAATTGGCACTGTTGTTGGGAATGTGCTCATGGACGAAAGTGCGATGGTAAGAGTGTTAGGAGGTAGGTGTTGGAAGGTATGTTGTTAGAAATTTGTAGTAATTTGTTGTTGCTTTTGTGTTGTATAGGTGAACTAACCAATAAAAGGGTATATGTGGATTATCTATCTAACCAATAAGTATTCATTGTATAGGTGAACTAACCAATAAAAGGGTATATGTGGATTATCTATCTAAGCAATAACTATTCATTGTATAGGTGAACTAACCAATAAAAGGGTATATGTGGATTATCTATCTAATTTGTTAAGAAGATATAATACTCTCTTTACTTTGAATGGAGTCAGGATAACTTACTTAAAGTGGGATTAAGGCTTAATTTACTGAGTTTTGAGGTTCCACTTTAAGAGACTTAAGCCCATAGGGATCAATCTAGCGATTTAATACTTTAGTTGGTTGAAGTTTATTTTGATTTTTCTTGCAAAAAGATTAATTTGTTTATAACTATGTCCCAAAATGGGAATTCATAGTGTAAAATATCTTCTTATTTTTAAGGTCCCAAGTATTCATACAAATCAACCAATTCTTCAATCTATTGATCCATACTCAATCCTCATGGATCTTATCCTTCAATTGTTCTCTCTCGTTGTACTCTATATCTCTTTTTAGATGTCCTATGATAACATCATTACTAGATCTTTCATATACTTCTTGTCGACTTGAATTATCAAGGTAATCCTTTAAGGTTCAAAAGATGATCTTTGTTCAGGGCCTCAATTTAGATCAAATTTGTGTTTTCTTTAGTTCAAGTCATAATTTGTGACGAACCTTTAGATCTTCTTTTGGAGTTTACCTTCAAACTCTAAGAACTTTATTTGTAACTCCCAACGGAATAAAATCTTGTCAAAAACATCAACAATGATTCTAATCACTAACCAATGTAATATATAAGCAACCAATTTTGCCATGCAGTACTCCATTTTTTACAAGCTAAGTTTTTCCTCAAACTTCATGAGCTTAGATAGAACATGACTACCAGTTTTCAGATTTTTTGGACCTCACTTGATGCCCCAAAAGTAGCTTAGGAAATAAATTTTAATTAGATCAATCATTAGATGTGAAACCAATTATTTCATCTTTAAAACTATAAATAGAGTTAGAGAGCTCATTTTTTAGGTTAGCTAGTTGAGGAGTGAGCCTTCTATGAGGGCATTTGTATTTTGAGTAATGAGAAGAAGTGATTTTCTTTCCATTGCCTCTCCTATTGTCTCTTGCGTGTGTGTGTGTGCACTATAGTGCTTCTCACCTTCATCTTTGCACACAGCACTCATTCACAATCTTCATATCCTTCTTGCATCTTTGTGGATTGACAATTAAGGAGGTGGATCTCCATGATGTGAACTCAACCTTGTCTAGAGCAACACCAAAATTGGCACTGTTGTTGGGAATGTGCTCAAGGACAAAAGTGTGATGGTAAGAGTGTTAGGAGGTAGGTGTTGGAAGGTATGTTGTTAGAAATTTGTAGTAATTTGTTGCTGCTTTTGTGTTGTATAGGTGAGCTAACCAATAAAAGGGTATATGTGGATTATCTATCTAACCAATAACTATTCATTGTGTAGGTGAACTAACCAATAAAAGGGTATATGTGGATTATCTATCTAACCAATAACTATTCATTGTATAGGTGAACTAACCAATAAAAGGGTATATGTGGATTATCTATCTAATTTGTTAAGAAGATATAATACTCTCTTTACTTTGAATAGAGTCAGGATAACTTACTCAAAGTGGGATTAAGGCTTAATTTACTACGTTTTGAGGTTACACTTTAAGAGAATTAAGCCCATAGGGATCAATCTAGCGTTTGAATACTTTAGTTGGTTGAAGTTTATTTTGATTTTTCTTGCAAAAAGGTTAATATGTTTATAACTATGTCCCAAAATGGGAATTCATAGTGTAAAATATCTTATTATTTTTAAGGTCCCAAGTATTCATACAAATCAACCAATTCTTCATTCTATTGATCCATACTCAATCCTCATGGACCTTATCCTTCAATTGTTCTCTCTCGTTGTACTCTAGATCTCTTTTTAGATGTCCTTTGATGACATCATTACTAGATCTTTCATATACTTCTTCTCGACTTGATTTATCAAGGTAATCCTTTAAGGTTCGAAAAAATGATCTTTGTTTGAGGCCTCAATTTAGATCAAATTTGTGTCTTGTTTAGTTCAACTCATAGTTTGTGAAGAACCTTTAGATCTTCTTTTGGAGTTTACCTTCAAACTCTAAGAACTTTATTTGTAACTCCCAACGGAATAAAATCTTGTCACAAACATCAACAGTGATTCTAATCACTAACCAATGTAATATATAAGCAACCAATTTTTCCATGCAGTACTCCATTTTTTGCAAGCTAAGGATTCCTCAAACTTGATGAGCTTAGATAGAACATGCCTACTAGTTTTCACATTTTTTGGACCTCACTTGATGCCCCAAAAGTGGCTTAAGAAAATTTTTTTAAGATGAAACCAGTCATTTCATCTTAAAAACTATAAATAGAGTTAGAGAGCTCATTTTTTAGGTTAGCTAGTTGAGGAGTGAGCGTTGTATGAGGGCATTTGTATCTTGAGTAATGAGAAGAAGTGATTTTCTTTCCATTGCCTCTCCTATTGTCTCTTGTGTGTGTGTGTGTGTGTATGTGTGTGCATTAGAGTGCTTTTCACCTTCATCTTCACACACATCACTCATTCACAATCTTCATATCATCCTTCCATCTTTGTGGATTGATAATTCAGGAGGTGGATCTCCATGATGTGAACTCAACCATGTCTAGAGCAACACCAAAATTGGCACTGTTGTTGGGAATTGTGAAGAGAGATGGTGGATGCAATCCAAAGATGAGTAGGTGCCGCTACAACCAGCTTCACACCAGCCAACTGAGACTTCAGAGTTGATTAGTAGACCCTTTGAGCTTCCTAAATCCACCAAAATATCATCCAAGTACTTTGGAACATGTATTCCAAAAGTTAAACTCAAGACAGACAAGTTGCGAAATGACTAGCTCCCAAAACTTGCTATTTTTGGACATACACCTGCTGGAAAAAATGAACAGTGCTCTCAACCTGGAAGGAATTAGAAAACTTCCTTTTTGGCATAGAAAATAGACTTAGCAAGCTTCCCAATCCAAGTTAAAACACTTCAAATGATGGACTGAGCACTGAGAACAAGTTTCATCAATTTCTGGAACATGCCCACCATTCTCGGGGCTCTATAGAGATAGACCAGTGAGCATTAAAATGCAGATATCTCCAAAATTATAAATCCAATGACCTTCAAAATTGATATTCAAAAAACTAGACAGTAAGATCTATCCAACGCAAGTTAAATCACTGAAAAAAGTTCAGTAAAACTCGCGATATGACCTTCTGAAGGTACTGCTCTAAGTGTGTATAGCAGAGAACAAAACAGAGGAGTAGATGATAATAAATGTATAGATTCACATATGATGACAACCACATTGGCAATGAATCTTTGCAAAATGGGAGTAGAATGATAGAGCTATGGAGTAAGCTCTTCAATCTCTACAAAATGACATCAAGTGGTCGCGTACAAAGCTTGCTAATCGCCTCTTCCTTCTTGCTCTTTTTATAGCTATTCTTGGAAGGAGTTTTGAATTCGAATTCGAATGGCTCCACCTAAAAGTGATCCCCAAAGTTAGGAGAGATTCCCTCAGCTCTAAATTTCGTGGTTTTAGGTAGTTAGAGCCACGAATTTGCTTTTACATCATGCATGAGGTAAGCCATTCTTTTCCTTTTTTCTTTTTCCATTTACAAGAGATAAAATGAACTCTTTTACAACACGTGTTCACATGACTACTCATGTGACTTACAAATGAGGATAATATCAAATATATCAAGCATGTAGGCTTGGGTAAAATGCACCAACAGGAATGTCCTCATGGACGAAAGTGTGATGGTAAGAGTGTTAGGAGGTAGGTGTTGGAAGGTATGTTGTTAGAAATTTGTAGTAATTTGTTGTTGCTTTTGTGTTGTATAGGTGAACTAACCAATAAAAGGGTATATGTGGATTATCTATCTAACCAATAACTATTCATTGTATAGGTGAACTAACCAATAAAAGGGTATATGTGGATTATCTATCTAAGCAATAACTATTCATTGTATAGGTGAACTAACCAATAAAAGGGTATATGTGGATTATCTATCTAATTTGTTAAGAAGATGTAATACTCTCTTTACTTTGAATAGAGTCAGGATAACTTACTGAAAGTTGGATTAAGGCTTAATTTACTGAGTTTTGAGGTTCCACTTTAAGAGACTTAAGCCCATAGGGATCAATCTAGCGTTTGAATACTTTAGTTGGTTGAAGTTTATTTTGATTTTTCTTGCAAAAAGATTAATATGTTTATAACTATGTCCCAAAATGGGAATTCATAGTGTAGAATATCTTCTTATTTTAAAGGTCCCAAGTATTCATACAAATCAACCAATTCTTCAATCTATTGATCCATACTCAATCCTCATGGACCTTATCCTTCAATTGTTCTCTCTAGTTGTACTCTAGATCTCTTTTTAGATTTCCTATGATGACATCATTACTAGATCTTTCATATACTTCTTGTCGACTTGAATTATCAAGGTAATCCTTTAAGGTTCCAAAGATGATCTTTGTTCGAGGCCTCAATTTAGATCAAACTTGTGTCTTCTTTAGTTCAACTCATAGTTTGTGACGAACCTTTTGATCTTGTTTTGGAAGTTTACCTTCAAACTCTAAGAACTTTATTTATAACTCCAAATGGAATAAAATCTTGTCACAAACATCAACAGTGATTCTAATCACTAACCAATGTAATATATAAGCAACCAATTTTGCCATGTAGTACTCCATTTTTTTGCGAGCTAAGGATTCCTCAAACTTGATGAGCTTAGATAGATCATGCCTACTAGTTTTCACATTTTTTGGACCTCACTTGATGCCCCAAAAGTAGCTTAGGAAATAAATTTTAGGTAGATCAATCATTAGATGTGAAACCAGTCATTTCATCTTAAGAACAATAAATAGAGTTAGAAAGCTCATTTTTTAGGTTAGCTAGTTGAGGAGTGAGCCTTGTATGACGGCATTTGTATTTTGAGTAATGAGAAGAAGTGATTTTCTTTCCATTGCCTCTCCTATTGTCTCTTGTGTGTGTCTATGTGTGTGTGTGTGTGTATGAGTGTGCACTAGAGTGCTTCTCACCTTCATCTTTGCACACATCACTCATTCACAATCTTCATATCATCCTTGCATCTTTGTGGATTGACAATTAAGGAGGTGGATTTCCATGATGTGAACTCAACCTTGTCTAGAGAAACACCAAAATTGGCACTGTTGTTGGGAATGTGCTCAAGGATGAAAGTGTGATGGTAAGAGCGTTAGGAGGTAGGTGTTGGAAGGTATGTTGTTAGAAATTCGTGGTAATTTGTTGTTGCTTTTGTGTTGTATAGGTGAACTAACCAATAAAAGGGTATATGTGGATCATCTATCTAACCAATAACTATTCATATTCTAGGAGAACTAACCAATAAAAGGGTATATGTGGATTATCTTTATAACCAATGACTATTCATTGTATAGGTGAACTAACCAATAAAAGGGTATATGTGGATTATATATCTAATCTGTTAAGAAGATATAATACTCTCTTTACTTTGAATAGAGTCACGATAACTTACTTAAAGTGGGATTAAGGCTTAATTTACTGAGTTTTGAGGTTCCACTTTAAGAGACTTAAGCCCATAGGGATCAATCTAGCGTTTGAATAGTTGGTTGAAGTTTTTTTTTATTTTTCTTGCAAAGAGATTAATATGTTTATAACTATG
Source organism: Ceratopteris richardii (assembly GCA_020310875.1). Classification (NCBI taxonomy): domain Eukaryota; kingdom Viridiplantae; phylum Streptophyta; class Polypodiopsida; order Polypodiales; family Pteridaceae; genus Ceratopteris; species Ceratopteris richardii. Next base: position 152,371,802 of record CM035436.1, on the reverse strand, counting down.
TCCCAAAATGGGAGTTCATAGTGTAAAATATCTTATTATTTTTAAGGTCCCAAGTATTATTCCAAATCAACCAATTCTTCAATCTATTGATCCATACTCAATCCTCATGGAGCTTATCCTTCAATTGTTCTCTCTCGTTGTACTCTATATCTCTTTTTAGATGTCCTATGATGACATCATTTCTAGATCTTTCTTATACTTCTTTTCGACTTGAATTATCAAGGTAATCCTTGTAGGCTCTAAAGATGATCTTTGTTCGAGGCCTCAATTTAGATCAAATTTGTGTCTTCTTTAGTTCAACTCATAGTTTTAGACGAACCTTTAGAGCTTCCTTTGGAGTTTACCTTCAAACTCTAAGATCTTTATTTGTAACTCCCAACGGAATAAAATGAGCTAAGAATTCCTCAAACTTGATGAGCTTAGATAGAACATGCCTACTAGTTTTCACATTTTTTGGACCTCACTTGATGCCCCAAAAGTAGGTTAGGAAATAAATTTTAAGTAGATCAATCATTAGATGTGAAACCAGTCATTTCATCTTAAAAACTATAAATAGAGTTATAGAGCTCATTTTTAGGTTAGCTAGTTGAGGAGTGAGCCTTGTATGAGGGCATTTGTATTTTGAGTAATGAAAAGAAGTGATTTTCTTTCCATTGCCTCTCCTATTGTCTCTTGTGTGTGTCTGTGTGTGTGTATGTGTGTGCACTAGAGTGCTTCTCACCTTCATCTTTGCACACATCACTCATTCACAATCTTCATATCATCATTGCATCTTTGTGGATTGACAATTGAGGTGGATCTCCATGATGTGAACTCAACCTTGTCTAGAGCAACACCAAAATTGGCATTGTTGTTGGGAATGTGCTCAAGGACGAAAGTGTGATGGTAAGAGTGTTAGGAGGTAGGTGTTGGAAGGTATGTTGTTAGAAATTAGTGGTAATTTGTTGTTGCTTTTGTGTTGTATAGGTGAACTAACCAATAAAAGGGCATATGCGGATTATCTATCTAACCAATAACTATTCATTGTATAGGTGAACTAACCAATCAAAGGGTATAAGTGGATTATCTATATAACCAATAAATATTCATTGTATAGGTGAACTAACCAATAAAAGGGTATATGTGGATTATCTATCTAATTTGTTAAGAAGATATAATACTCTCTTTACTTTGAATAGAGTCAGGATAACTTACTTAAAGTGGGATTAAGGCTTAATTTACTGAGTTTTGAGGTTCCACTTTAAGAGACTTAAGCCCATAGGGATCAATCTCGCGTTTGAATACTTTAGTTGGTTGAATTTTGATTTTTCTTGCAAAAAGATTAATATGTTTATAATTATGTCCCAAACTGGGAATTCATAGTGTAAAATATCTTATTATTTTTAAGGTCCCAAGTATTCATACAAATCAACCAATTCTTCAATCTATTGATCCATACTCAATCCTCATGGACCTTATCCTTCAATTGTTCTCTCTCGTTGTACTCTAGATCTCTTTTTAGATGTCCTATGATGACATCATTACTAGATCTTTCATATACTTCTTGTCAACTTGATTTATCAAGGTAATCCTTTTAGGTTTGAAAGATGATCTTTGTTTGAGGCCTCAATTTAGATCAAATTTGTGTCTTCTTTAGTTCAACTCATAGTTTGTGATGAACCTCTAGATCTTCTTTTGGAGTTTACCTTCAAACTCTAAGAACTTTATTTGTAACTCCCAACGGAATAAAATCTTGTCACAAACATCAACAGTGGTTTTAATCACTAACCAATGTCATATATAAGCAACCAATTTTGCCATGCAGTACTCCATTTTTTGCGAGCTAAGGATTCCTCAAACTTGATGAGCTTAGGTAGAACATGCCTACTAGTTTTAACATTTTTTGGACCTCACTTCATGCCCCAAAAGTAGCTTAGGAAATAAATTTTAAGTAGATCAATCTGTTGAGTGTGTGTAGAAGTGCGAGAGACACACAAGAAGCACACACAAGGAGCACAAACGCAGCAAGACACATGGAGAAGATGATGGCTGGAATAGCTCTCTCTATTGATCAATTGACTGAACTGAAGTAAGAGCTGAATAATATCCCTAAGTACAAAGTACCACCACATATGAGAGTATCAAGTATGTGGTAACATGGGGAAAAAACCTCTAGCCAGCACTAGAGTAAAAAGTGCCCATGTATAGGGAAAAGGTTCACATCAAAGCTACTCGAGGAACACATAAGTGTAACAAACCCCCCTGGAGCGAATGATGTGAACACATACAGGGAGTGACAGATCAACCCCCACAAGGTAACAAGCCTAAAGCTTAGCGAAAAGCTTCAAACTTTTCCCGTGGAAGAGCTTTGGTGAATATGTCTGCCACATTATCTTGTGTAGGCACATATACCAAATCAATATCTCCTGCATGAAGGCGCTCTCTCACATAGTGATAATGCACCTCAATACGTTTGGTCTGTGCATGAAACACTGGGTTTCGTGCAACAGCCAAAGCACTCTGACTATCTATGAGAATATGCGTAGCAGCATCAATCTCCATGCAAAGATCCATCAATAGGCGTCTCAGCCATATACACTCCACTATCGCTGTGAAAACTGCCCTGTACTCAGCTTCACAACTCGATGTCGCCACTGTAGGTTGCTTCTTACTCAACCAAGATATGCATGAGTCTCCAAGGAAAAAGCAATTACCACTAGTGGACACGCGAGTATCATAACAACCAGCCCAATCACTATCTGTAAAAGCATGCAAGCATGGCTGAACATCTCTGCCATAAAAGGGACCTAAGCTCAAAGTGCCTCGGAGATATCTAAACACACGTTTCACTGCTTGCCAATGCTTAGTGCCAGGGCTATGCATGAATCGACTCAACTGGGAAACTGCATACTGTATATCCGGCCTTGTGTTGCATGCATATATAAGACATCCCACAGCTTGCTGATAAAGAGAAGTGTCAAATGCATCACTGGAATCCTCAACTGAGAACCTGAATCCTGTCTCAACTGGTGTGGAAATTGGCTTACAATCCTCAAAGTCAAAACGTTGAAGTAGTTTTTCAACATACTTTGCTTGATGCATAACAATTCCCCCCTCAACGGATACAAACTGGATGCCAAGATAGTAGCTCAAAAGACCAAGATAAGTGACATCAAAAGTATGCTGCAAATCAGCCATAAGAATGTCAAGTTTTGCATCACATGACCCAGTCAAGAGTATTTCATCGACATAAAGAACAAGCACTATAAGATCAGCCCCATTTTTGCGTACATAGAGTGTGCTTTCAATCGGACTACATGTGAAGCCAAGAGCAATCAAGTGCTTATGTATTTTGTCATACCATGCACGTGGAGCTTGCTTGAGACCATACAAGGCTTTATGCAAGCGACAAACCATATGCTCTTTCCCTTTCATAGAAAATCCAAGAGGTTGCTTCACATAGACCTCTTCTTGCAGATCTCCATTCAAGAAGGCTGTTTTTATGTCCAATTGATGCACTTTCCAACCTCGATGGGCAGCCAATGCAACCACGGTACGAATGGTAGTCATGCGTGAAGTAGGTGCAAAAGTTTCTTCATATTCAATGCCATATTGTTGCGCATATCCTTTGGCAACCAATCTAGCTTTGTAGCGATCAATGCTACCATCAGATTTTCTCTTAATCTTATAAACCCACTTTGTACCAATGGCATTCTTTCCTTTTGGCAATTCACATAACTCCCAAGTACCATTCCTATGTATGGAATCCATTTCTGATTGCATAGCACTCATCCATTGTGGATCGTCACATGCATCTTCAAAAGAAAGTGGCTCTTCATTACATGCTGTAGCAATAAGAGAATAATCCACAAAATTATTTGATGCATGGTGAGAGCTTGATCTTGTTCTACCAAGTAAAGGTGCACTCAATTTGCTGTCCTGCAAAGTTTGTTTCAGCCACTTGGGCATAGATTGTGCACTCTTGATAGATATGTGTTCATTATGTAATACATCTTCAATATGTACATCATGCGTGGGCTGAATTTCGTGCTCAGTTTCAGCCATATTTGGACGCAAATGTTCAGCCATATGTGGCTGAAAATTTCCAACGGTTTTGGCAATTTTTGGCTGAATTTTTTCAGCCATGTTTGGCTGGAGATTCTCTGCATTTTCAGCCCTATTTGGCTGGAATTTTTCAGCCCTTTGAACCTCAGTTGGCTGGTCTACATGGCCATAGTCATGCGCACCATTTTGGAACAAAGGCATGAGTGTATCGAACACATCTTGTGAGCTAACTGTTGGCAGTTTTTTGCATTCAAGTAGAGGGAAAACTGAATTTTCAGCAAATACCACATCTCGACTCACAATAATTGTGTTCGTCAATGGATGGTACAACCGATATCCCTTACTTTTAGCACTATAACCAACAAATATACATTTCTTTGCCTTGTCATCAAGTTTGTGACGTTGTTGTGATGGCACAAGAGCATATGCCAAACAACCAAACACACGCATATGACTAACCATAGGCTTATGACCATTCCAAGCCTCATAAGGAGTGATGAATCTCAATGCTTTTGTAGGGTAGCGATTGAACACATAATTTGCACACATGACTGCTTCCATCCAAAACTTATGAGGAAGATGCTTTCCTTTAACCATACATCGTGCCATTTCAAGCAGAGTTCTATTTTTATGCTTGGCAACACCATTTTGTTGAGGTGTATATGGCACCGTACATTGGTGTGAAATACCTCTTTCACGAAGAAAAGCATTAAACTCATGTGACATGTATTCACCACCACGATCCGTGCGTAGAGTCAAAAGCTTTTGTGAAGAAAAATTTTCAGCCATAGCTAAAAATGCTTTGAAGCAAGAAAATACCTCATTCTTTGCTTTTATAGGATACACCCATGTATGGCGAGTAGCATCATCAATGAAGGTAACAAATAATACATGCTTCCCAAAAGATGGAGTCTTGACGGGACCACATACATCACTATGAACAAGTTGCAATTTTCTTGTAGTGTGTGTGTGACTATCTTTTGGAAAAGAAGCACGATGCATTTTTCCAAGAATGCAACCTTCACATGCATGCTTTTCAATGGACTCAAGTGTAGGCAAGCCAATAACCATGTCCTTCTTTTGCAAGTAGAGCAAACTATTGAAGTTTAAATGACCAAAACGAGCATGCCAAAGCTCCATTTCAGCCATGGAAGAAGTATGAGCAACTAAGGCATTCGAGGCAGCCCTCTTGTATGTATCCATGCGATATAAACCATTACATAATGTACCGGACATCACGATAACATCGCCATTGCTGAAATCATGAACCATACACTTATCATCAACAAAGTGTACATGAAGTCCAACTTTGGCAATCAACGGAACTGAAATTAAGTTCTTCTTGATACTGGGCACATACAATGCATTTTTCAAGAGAATCACACCTCCATTTGCAGCCGTAACCTCAATTTCTCCTACTCCAATGATAGGATAAGAGGCATTGTTTGCACACACCACATGTCCTCCTTTAGGTGCATCTTTCAAAGAGGCAAAAAATCTTTTGCATGATGTTATGTGCTTTGAAGCACCACTATCAAAGAACCAATCCGAATCAGCCTCACTCACAACCATACATTTAGAATGTAAAGAAGCATCATAATGACATGTAACAACACATGCCCAAAAATCTTGAGCCATGTTAGCTCCATCATTCTTTGCATTTGCTGAATTTTCAGCAATAGACATGCCCGATTCCTTCTTCTTTTCATTGCGTTTAGCAAGCTTTCTGTTGGAGTTAGACGTCTGCGGAAGCACGCGAACAGCACAAGGAAGAAGAAGAAGCTTGGAGCACAACACACACGATTGAATGTATTACGAGAGAATGTACAAAAGATAAGTAGCCCATTAGGGCAATAGGCGTATATACAAGCCGGGGGAAAAAAACCTCCTAAAGAGGGAAAAAAGTGCCCCGGCAGTCCTAGAGTGTTCACACACATCACTACCTAAATATATCAACAAATCCCCCCTGGGAGTGATGCGGTGAACAAGGAGCTGGCACTCATGTATAAGCAAGTGCCAAGCTATGTGGAAATCACTCCACAAAAGGAAGTAAGCCCAAAGCTTTGCGGAAAGCTTTAAACTTCTCCCTAGGCAGAGCCTTCGTGAAAAGGTCTTCAATGTTCTCCTGTGTGGGCACATATGCCAAGCTGATCTCCCCAGCAGAGAACCTCTCCCTGACATAGTGATAATGCACCTCAATGTGCTTAGTGCGAGCATGGAACACAAGGTTCCTCGCAACTGCCAATGTGCTCTGACTGTCAGTGAAGATGGTGGTGGCAGAAGACTGGCCAACACCCAAATCAACCATAAGGTGTCTGAGCCACACAGACTCAACAGTAGCTGTGAAAGCTGCCCTATACTCAGCCTCACAACTGGAAGTGTCCACAGTAGGCTGCTTCTTGCTCAACCAAGATATACATGAGCTACCAAGCATGAAGCAAAAGCCACTGGTGGACACACGAGTATCATAGCAACCAGCCCAATCTGAGTCAGAAAAAGCATGCAAATCTGGCGGTAGTGATCCCCCCTTGGGATAAAACAACCCAAGTAGCCGAGTACCACTCAAGTAGCGAAAGATGCGCTTAACCGCCTTCCAATGCGTGACTCCTGGGCAATGCATAAACCTGCTCATCTGTGAGACAGCAAACTGAATATCTGGCCGAGTAATGCATAAGTAAATCAAGCGTCCAACAGCCTGCTGATAGAGAACAACATCAAATGCATCTCCAGCATCATGAAGACTCAATCGTAAACCTGTCTCCATAGGAGTGGCAATAGGCTTACAGTCTTCAAGGCCAAAACGCTGCAATAATGTGTCAATATATTTCGTTTGACACAAAGCCATTCCACCATCAACTTGCATAAACTGAATTCCCAAATAGTGATGCAAATGCCCCAAATCAGACATCTCAAATGAGGCATGCAAATCAGCCTTGAAATCAGCAATATGCTTCTCAATAGGACCAGTGAGCAGCATGTCGTCTACATAGACAACAATGATCAGAAGCACATCATTAGCACGCTTAACATATAAGGTGCTTTCAGTTGGACTATTCTCAAAACCATGTGCAATCAGATAGGCATGTATCTTCTCATACCAAGCACGTGGTGCTTACTTTAAACCATATAACGCCTTCCTTAACCTACACACCTGGTTTTCATGCCCTTTCTGCACAAAGCCACGGGGCTGAAAAACATACACTTCTTCATGCAAGTCACCATTCAGAAATGCTGTTTTAATGTCCAACTGATGTACATTCCAACCATGATGGGCTGCAAGTGCACAAATGCTCCGAACAGTAGTCATACGGCATGTAGGTGCAAAGGTCTCATCAAAATCAATGCCTCTTTCCTGCGCATAACCCTTTGCAACAAGCCTAGCCTTATACCTGTCAACTGTACCATCAGGTTTACGCTTCAGCTTGTATACCCACTTAGTGCCAATGGCCTTCTTGCCAGGAGGCAAGTCACATAAAGACCATGTACCATTCTTCATTATAGCATCATATTCAGATTGCATAGCCCCATCCAATTTTCTGAATTCTGTGCTTCATCAAAAGAAACAGGCTCATTCTCATCACAGAGACTAGATGTAGCCATAGCATAGCAATCTGATGCAAAGGAGGCACTATGAGAGCCTGAACGAGTACGATATGACAAAGGTGCATCTAATTTGCTGTCACGCAAAGTCTGCACCAGCCATTTTGGCATAGTTTTTGCCTGCTCAATATCAGCTCTCTCATCAGCAAGTGCATCATCCAAAGCTGCATCAGAAATGGAATGATCTGCATCATCATATGAAACCTGCAAAGGCTGAGAAGTTGCCTCATTAAGACCAGCACTAGACTGTCCACCTGTAAAAAGAGGCATCAGAGTATCATACATGTCTTTGGAGCTAACAGATGTCTCCTTAGTACATGAAAGCAATGGCTGAATAGCATCTTCCACAAAGACAACATCACGGCTAACCAGAATGCGTTTAGTCTGTGGATGATACAAACGATAGCCTTTACTTTCAGAACTGTATCCAACAAAAATACATTTTACTGCCTTATCATGCAATTTTCTGCGATGTTGTTCAAGCACTAATGCATATGCCAAACAACCAAAAACACGCAGATGAGCAACAGATCGCTTGCGGTCATGCCAAGCCTCATATGGAGTGATAGATTGCAACGCTTTAGTGGGACACCTGTTTAGTACATATGCTGCACACATGACAGCCTCAAGCCAGAAACTATGAGGTAAAGCCTGACTCTTGACCATACACCTCCCCATCTCCATGAGAGACCTGTTCTTCCGTTCAGCAACTCTATTCTGTTGAGGTGTATACGGCACTGTACATTGGTGTTTTATCCCACGTTCAGCCAGAAATGCATTAAAATCTGAAGACATATATTCCCCCCCTCGATCAGAATGGAGGGTGCCCATTTTACATGCTGACAGATTTTCAGCCAAAACCAAAAACTGTTTGAAGCACATGAACACTTCGGACTTTGCTTTGAGTGGATATACCCATGCATGCCTGGAAAAATCATCAATGAAAGTCACGAAGTAAAGGTAGTTTCCAAAAGAGGGTATCTGCATAGGACCACAGACATCACTATGTACAAGCTGCAATTTCTGTGTAGCCCGAACTGAACCATCTTTTGGAAAGGAAGAATGCTGCATTTTGCCCAAAATACAGCCTTCACAAACATGTTTTCCAGGTGCCTCAAGTTTGGGCAAAGAGGACACCATTTCAGATTTCTGTAGGCATAACAAACTAGCAAAATTCAGATGACCAAAGCGTGCATGCCAAAGCTTTGCATCTGACATAGCCTGAGAATCATGAACTGCACATGCCGAATCATTCACAGATCTTTCATAGTCTATGAGCTTATACAGCCCACGACATAAAATGCCAGAAGCAATAATCACATCGCCATTTGAGAGATCATGGACTGTACACCTGTCATCAACGAATTTCACAACCAAGCCAATCTTGGCTAATGCAGAAACTGATAACAGATTCTTTTTGATCCCTGGCACAAATAAAGCATCTGACAAAGTGAAAGAACTACCATCAGCAGTAGTCAGAATGATCTTACCAACTCCCATAACAGGATAAGAGGAGTTATTGGCGCATGTGATAGTATTCCCTGTAGGGGCAGCCTCGAGTGAAGAGAAGAAACTGCGCTGTGAGGTAATATGTTTGGTCGCCCCACTGTCAAAGTACCAAACATCTAAGTCTACTGCAGACATGCACTGATCATGAGAAGATGGGTCAAAACTGCAGACAGTAGTAAACGCCCATTCTTCTTCTTGCACAAGATTTGCAGACTCTGTTTTTGGTGTAGAGGCCTCTGCAACAACCATTCCAGCCTCTTTCTTCTTTGCCTCTTTAGCAGCCAGTTTTGGACAGTTCTTTATGATATGATCATTGCCTTTACAGTACTTACAAAACAATTTCTGCTTTTCTGATTTTTTCTCATCTTTGTCTTGGTTCTTTAAATGTGCAGCATTTGCAGATTTCTGCTTACTAGTAGAAGAGCTCCATTTTCCTTTGCCCTTCTGACTAGCCAGGAAAGCTTGATCTGCAACTGGCATAATGGACCTGTTCTGCCTGGACTGATCTTCCTGCAACAGAAAGGAGACTAACTCCTCAAATGATAAGGCATTCGGATTGCCTTTCATCATCAATCGAAGAGTAGAAGCAAAACTCTGATATGAGTCAGGAAGACCATTCAAAACGGTCTGCACAAGTGAGCTATCTGGTGTAACCTCATCAGCAAAAATCAACTATTCCTTCAAATCTTTGATCTTCGTTAGGAAACTGTCCATAGAATCACCTTCATTCATGTGCTCACTCTCCAACTGTTTTCGGAGATAAGCTCTGATACCAATTGTTGGAGTTAGACGTCTGCGGAAGCACGCGAACAGCACAAGGAAGAAGAAGAAGCTTGGAGCACAACACACACGACTGAATGTATTACTAGAGAATGTACAAAAGATAAGTAGCCCATTAGGGCAATAGGCGTATATACAAGCCGGGGGAAAAAAACCTCCTAAAGAGGGAAAAAAGTGCCCCGGCGGTCCTAGAGTGTTCACACACATCACTGCCTATATATATCAACACTTTCTACACTCATCAATAGTATGACCAGCCTTCCGGCAATATTTGCATCTCTTCTTCTTTTGCAAATCACCATCATTAGAGGAATGAGTGGAAGAGGAAGCTTGAGGCTTTGGTTTTGATGAACCAAAAGCTGAACCATACTTGCTTTTCCCCTTTTGTGAGATAGCAAGTGCTTGCGTTCCTTCAATCAAACCACTCCTATTCACTCTAGATTGCTCTTCTTGCAAAAGAAGAGACACAACCTCATCAAATGCATAGATATTAGGATTTCCTTTTGCAACCAAACGAAGTGTAGTAGCAAAGCTTTGAAAAGATTCCGGTAATCCTTTCAACAATGTAGAAATGAGTGATGCATCTGGAATGATCTCATCTATGTTTGCCAATTGCTCTTTCAAGTCCTTGATGCGTGTCACATACACATCCACTCACTCATTTTCAGCCATACATACATTCTCAAGTTGCTTCCTCAAGTATGCAACACGTGCTTCATTACGCATGGCATACAAAGAAGCAAGAGTGTCCCATGCCTGTCGTGATGTAGAACATGACCGAATGTGTGGAACTATATGATGCTTCACTGAAAGCGCAATCAAAGCATGAGCTTGAGCATCTTTTCCATCCCATCTAAGCTGCTCCTGTGTAGGTGGAGAAGGAGAAACCACTGTACTCAAAGAAGAAGCTCCATCTGTGACAGTAGACTGTGAAGTAGAAGCACCTGCCGGTCTTCGATCTACATCTGCCACTATGTTCCAAAGTTGTTTTGCAACAAGAACGTGCTTCATCATGTAAGACCACATCGGATAGTTGGTCCCATCAAGATTTTCTTTAGCTTGAAGCATGCCAAACAGGTCATTGATGCCCGCCATTTCACTAAGGAACAAGAATGTGACAAAATCTTCACTTCAACGAAAACTGAAATGAGTGCTGAAATTTCAGCTCACAAACCGTCGCTCTGATGGCGATTCTGACTGCACGAATGGCTTCGAAATGGGGGTAAAACCCAGCGCACCTGATGGAAGCGCACCTGGTGGAAATGTTTCCAGGCTGCTGAAATTCACACTTCTATGCTCTGAAGTCGATTTGCACTATTAAAGTGCGCGCGCACCGCGACGCGAAAAACCGAAACTTGAGAAGAAGTTGAACCTGCTCTGATACCACTGTTGGGTGTGTGTAGAAGTGCGAGAGACACACAAGAAGCACACACAAGGAGCACAAACGCAGCAAGACACACGGAGAAGACGATGGCTGGAATAGCTCTCTCTATTGATCGATTGACTGAACTGAAGTAAGAGCTGAATAATATCCCTAAGTACAAAGTACCACCACATATGAGAGTATCAAGTATGTGGTAACATGGGGAAAAAACCTCTAGCCAGCACTAGAGTAAAAAGTGCCCATGTATAGGGAAAAGGTTCACATCAAAGCTACTCGAGGAACACATAAGTGTAACACAATCATTACATGTAAAACCAATCATTTCATCTTAAAAACTATAAATAGAGTTAGAGAGCTCATTTTTTAGGTTAGCTAGTTGAGGAGTGAGCCTTGTATGAGGGCATTTGTATTTTGAGTAATAAGAAGAAGTGATTTTCTTTCCATTGCCTCTCCTATTGTCTCTTGTGTGTGTTTGTGTGTGTGTGTATGTGTGTGCACTAGAGTGCTTCTCACCTTCATCTTTGCACACATCACTCATTCACAATCTTCATATCATCATTGCATCTTTGTGGATTGACAATTAAGGAGGTGGATCTCCATGATGTGAACTCAACCTTTTCTAGAGCAACATCGAAATTGGCATTGTTGTTGGGAATGTGCTCAAGGACGAAAGTGTGATGGTAAGAGTGTTAGGAGGTAGGTGTTGGAAGGTATGTTGTTAGAAATTTGTAGTAATTTGTTGTTGCTTTTGTGTTGTATAGGTGAACTAACCAATAAAAGGGTATATGTGGATTATCTATCTAACCAATAACTATTCATTGTATAGGTGAACTAACCAATAAAAGGGTATATGTGGATTATCTATATAACCAATAGCTATTCATTGTATAGGTGAACTAACCAATAAAAGGGTATATGTGGATTATCTATCTAATTTGTTAAGAAGATATAATACTCTCTTTACTTTGAATAGAGTCAGGATAACTTACTTAAAGTGGGATTAAGGCTTAATTTACTGAGTTTTGAGGTTCCACTTTAAGAGACTTAAGCCCATAGGGATCAATCTAGTGTTTGAATACTTTAGTTGGTTGAAGTTTATTTTGATTTTTCTTGCAAAAAGATTAATATGTTTATAACTATGTCCCAAAATGGGAATTCATAGTGTAAAATATCTTATTATTTTTAAGGTCCCAAGTATTCATACAAATCAACCAATTCTTCAATCTATTGATCCATACTCAATTCTCATGGACCATATCCTTCAATTGTTCTCTCTCGTTGTACTCTAGATCTCTTTTTAGATGTCCTATGATGACATCATTTCTAGATCTTTCTTATACTTCTTTTCGACTTGAATTATCAAGGTAATCCTTTTAGGTTCGAAAGATGATCTTTGTTCGAGGCCTCAATTTAGATCAAATTTGTGTCTTCTTTAGTTCAACTCATAGTTTTAGACGAACCTTTAGAGCTTCTTTTGGAGTTTACCTTCAAACTCTAAGAACTTTATTTCTAACTCCCAATGCATGAAGTTTATTGAGCGATAGAAACTTTACTATTTTGCGAGAAGAATTTTTCTTCCCTTTGAGATGATATTTGAAGAAGATGCATATATCCACACAACTTTACTATTTTGCGAGAAGAATTTTTCTTCCCTTTGAGATGATATTTGAAGAAGATGCATATATCCACACACTGTCTTCTTGATCATGGGTCCCTTTTTCTCTTGGCCATCAAGAAAAATTAGTCAATGGGAATTAGTTTCCACCATCCCATTCTAGTGGGTTCTTCATCCAATCCACAAAATTGCATCTCTATACCTTTGTATTTCACCTTTTCTGGCCTCTTTAATGCTCTCTAAATCATATGTTATAAATTATGGTACTAATTATGAGATCAAGGACTAAAGTCTTTGGATACACAACAACTAATCTTACTTGTGTTCGTGGGAGTTCGTGGCATATACAAAGAGGGAATATGTAAGAAGCAGAGAAAGGAGACCAAAGGGGGGCCTCCCAATAAAATTTTCATTCAATATTGATTTACAATGGTCAAATACATCAACAATGATAATCACTAACCAATGTAACATATAAGCAACCAATTTTGCCATGCAGCACTCCATTTTTTGCAAGCTAAGGAGTCCTCAAGCTTGAGGAGCTTAGATAGAACATGCCTACCAGTTTTCACATTTTTTGGAGCTCACTTGATGCCCGAAAAGTAGCTTAGGAAATAAATTTTAACTAGACCAGTCATTAGATGTGAAACCAATCATTTCGTCTTAAAAACTATAAATAGAGTTAGAGAGATCATTTTTGAGGTTAGCTAGTTGAGGAGTGAGCCTTGTATGGGGCATTTGTATTTTGAGTAATGAGAAGAAGTGATTTTCTTTCCATTGCCTCTCCTATTGTCTCTTGTGTGTGTGTATATGTGCAGGCACTAGAGTGCTTCTCACCTTCATCTTTGCACACATCACTCGTTCACAATCTTCATATCATCCTTGCATCTCCATGGATTGACAATTAAGGAGGTGGAGCTCCATGATGTGAACTCACCCTTATCTAGAGCAACACCGAATTTGACACTGTTGTCGAGGATGTGCTCAAGGACGAAAGTGTGATGGTAAGAGTGTTAGGGGGTAAGTGTTGGAAGGTATGTGATTTGTGATTTGTTGTTGCTTTTGTGTTGTTTTTTATTTCATTTCACGTCCCCTACATCCACCATCCATAGCCACACATTCCCATCATCACCCAAAATTTTCAATTTTTTTCCATATCCACCCACATTTACCCCATTTCCCTCATTTGCATGAGAGAGAGAGAGAGAGTGCTGATTTTGTGATTGTGAGAGCTTACTTGCAGGATTTTCATCTACTCTTGTGCATAGCAGTTCCATCATCATGTCATATCCATATGACCAGACCATCGCTCCAAATCAAGATTTTTGAAAGCATGTTTGCAACAAGCATAAACAACATCCTTGCGCATCTTTGGAACGAGAGGACATTTGTTAGATTTCCTATAACTCTCCTATTAGAGAGCCCTTTGCAACTTGATGGTAGCATATGGAAGGCACGAAGTTTTGCCAATCTTGAACGCCAACTTTTGACATTTAAAACGAGAGCCCCTTTGCACAAAGCTAGATCAGTGCATCGCGATGTGCGACACGTAAGAGTCGACCCTCGTCCTTTCCATCTCGTATTGGCCATATTTTAAGGGTTGACATCATGTAATTTCTGCACCGAATTCTAATTTTAAGGGTGTAGGCTTTGACTTCTTTATGGATAAACGCTAATGCACTCTTTTCGATAGTGTGTGTGCATGACCTCGGGTACGTGATTGTGTTATGGAGCAGAAAACAACAAAAAGCTCGGAGACGATAACAAGGGTCTGATAGAGTCATGCCGCCCACGATCACCAACTTCATGTATTCCTTTGCATAAGAAACACACACAAAGAAATATGCACACACACACACACACTGTTTCTTTCCTTCTTTATCCATATTTCCATATTGCAGCAGCTATCATGTGCACGCATGTTTCGCACGTTCCTCTTCTACAAGCTGAAAGTGGATTTCAGTTGGAAAATATCAAATTGTATCCCTTCATTACAAGCCAATTGAGCTCGTCTCCTAAAGAGGACCACAAGTTCCCTTGCTCATATCCACTTGTGAATGGAATGCAAACCTATTTCATTGCTGGATATAGTGTGTGTCCAACACTGTCATCATGCCTCTTGTGAATTGCAAGCGAGCTTTTCATGTTGTTGGACACAACGTTGCGTTGCTTATTTTGAAGGACAAGTTCCTGCAATACTAAGTTCACATTTTTATCCTAATATCATATAATTTGACGTTTTGCATGTTATCATAGAGGATGTGAGACACGTTCCATAAAATCTATCCTAAAGTTAATGAAATTGAGAGATCCTCTCCTAATATTGCATCCGAAAGTTTGAAAGCATTCGCGCTCATCCAAGCTTCCTCATATGTTTCATAAAAAACAACATTGAAATTTTGCTACTTTTTATCGCCAAGGACCAGAACCCTCATAACTTCATGATTCATGTTGGTTTGCTCCATTCTACTTGACATCTCCCATGGATCATTGATAGGATATTAATCTCCTATGGACATTTGTGATGCCTAGTTTGTTAACTCCCTTTATGAAGTACCTAATTTGTGCCTTTGTAGTTGAGTAGGGATGCATGCGAACTCCATTTCATTGAAATGACCTCTCCTTCAAGTGATGAGCCTTTGATGAGTGACTTGCATCTTCCCCCATTGTATTATCAAAGTTTATTTTCTTTCAATAGAATCTAGAAAAAGATATTACTATAGCAGAACTTTTCACCTCTTGAAAATGTTGAAAACCTTACCAAGATCCAATTTGACTATATGAATGAACCACCGATAGACCGAATTAAAATTAGTAATAAGAACTTGAATTAAGAACTATGGAGGAATCCATGATAGACTGAACTAAAATTTGTAAAAATAAACTTGAGTTAACTATTGCTCGATAATGGTCAAGGTGCATGGTGCAGTGGTAAACACATTCAACACTTGGACTCAATGTCCAAGGTGCTTGATGTTAGCTCTTGAATGTTGGACAAGTGTATAGAAAGACTATGTTGAAGATGGAACTCCAAAATAAAAATGGTTTTATGATAATTTATCAAGCACGCTTCTTGAAACGACGAGTCAATCGGTCCTCATGTGAGTTCTTTAGGTGTGATGAGATGTATTAATCATCTTATTTCCAATTTTCCCTTGGGGACCTCGAGGGAGGTTTTCTTCTCGGTCAACCACAAAATTTGAAAATCCTTCATCACATTTGAGCCTACCCAGAATGAAAGTCAAGCCTACATGCTTGATATAATTTGATTTATGCTCATTTCTAGTCATATGTGTAGACATATGAACACCTCTTGTAAAAGAGTACATTTTATCTCTTGTAATTGTAAAAGAAAGAATGGCTTAAGTCATCCATGATGTAAAAAGAAAATGCATGGCTCTAACTACCTAAAACCACGAATCCATTAACCGAGCCTGATTCCTAGCATCACTTTTACGTGACGTTATTTGAATTCAAATTCAAAACTACCTCCAAAGGTAGCTATAAAAGGAGTGAGAAGGAAGTCGCAAAAGTAGTGCTTGATTCGTGCCCATTTCATGCCCATTTGTAGAGATTGAAGAGCTTAATCCATAGCTCTATCATTCTACTCCCATTGTGCAAGTATTCATTGCCCATGAGGATGTAATCATATGTGAATCTATACATTCATCTTTTACTCCTTCTCGAATTTTTTCTCTGTTATACTCACTTAGAACAATACACTTCAGAAGTCATATCTCAGGATATGCATAACCTTTTTCAGAGTTTTAAAGTGCATTGGATATATCTCTAAGTCTAGGTTATTCTCACAAACTTTCATCTCCATTGGATTTACCATTTGTGATAAATCTGCATTTTTCTTCTCACTGGTCTATCTCTGCAAAGCCCGAAAATGGCGGGAGTGTTCCAGATTTTGCTAAAACCTTTTCTCAGTTCTCAATGGATGAATTGAAGTGTTTTGACTTTTATTGGGAAGATTCCTAAGTCTTGTTTTTATGTCCAAAAGGAATTTTTCTAATTTCTACCAAGTTGAGAGCACTATTCATTTTTCTAGTAGGTATATGTACAAAAATAGCAAGTTTTGGGAGCTAGTCATTTTGCAACTAGTCTCTCTTGACTCAAACTTTTGAGATACTTGTTCCAAAGAACTTGGGTGATTTTTTTGTGGATTTAGGAAGCTCGAAGGGTCTATTTAACCAACTTTGGAGTCTCAATTGGCTGGTGTGAAGCTGGTTATAGCAGCATCAATTCATCTTCAACTTGCATCCACCATCTCTCTTCACAGTGGTATCAGAGCATAGTCAATCAACATGGGAGATGGATTTCCATCAACATTTGACAAATTGGATAGAAACAACTACCCAGCATGGTCTTTAAGGATGGAGCTTATCTTCAAGGGAGGAATCTATTTGGATACACATTTGGAGATGAAGCTATGCCAACCATGAGGAACAAAGGGAAACCATCACATGAAGAAGAGGAAAGACTTTCAAATTGGTGTTCAAAGGATGCACTTGCAAGCTCCTATATTCTAAACTCAATCTCTGATTTTCTTTTACCTCATGTCAAGGGATGCAAGACATCAAGAGAGACTTGGAATGCACTTGCTTCTTTCTTCTCCTCCAACAGAACCAATTGTGGATGGAGTTCACAACAATGAAGAAAAGCCCCAAGCAAAGTGTGGCTGAATATGTCACAAAGATGAAGGATATTTCATATCAACTTGGAAGTATTGGAGAGGTAATTGAAGAGGAACAAATTATTAGACAAATCATAAATGGAATCAAAGCAGATGACAAGTGGGCATCCTTCACAACAGCCATGGATTTGTACTGGATATGCATGTACCCGACCTCAACACACTCATGGGCCAACTCTTCACTCATGAAGCAAATATTATCAAAGGTGTTGAGTCCTTAGGAGGTAATCAAACTTCTACCTTATATTCTGATAAAGCTAAGTTCAAGGAAAAGTCAAAGAATAAGAAGAATTAAGGTGAAGGTAGCTCTTTCCAAGCAAACTTTGCAGGTAGAGGAAGAGCTAGAGGAAGAGGTAGAGGTGGAAAGCAAGGCAGGGGGAGATTCCAATCATCTCAAACTTGCAATATATGTGGCTTATCTAATCATAATACTGAAGAATGTTTCAGGAACCCAAGGTACTCAAGAGGAAGAGGATTCAATAGAGGTGTTTATGGATCAAACAGAGGAAGATACAATGGAGGGTACAACAACAACAACAATTAAAACAACAACAACTATCAAAGTGGCCATATAGGAAGAAGAGATTACAATAACTATGCAGAGGACCAAAGTCAAGAAGATTCATTATTGATTATGAATCTATCAGTGAGAAGGGTAAGGATGACGATCACATCTTTTACATTGATTCGGGATGCTCAAATCATGTAGCAGGAAATGTGGCTTTACTTTCTGACTTGGAGGATCCTCACAAAAAACATGAAGTGCAACCAGAAGATGATACAAAGCACTTGGTGGAGAAGATACGTAATGTGAAGACATCAGATGGGAATATGAACCTCTTAAGCAAATCCCTACAATTACCAAAAAATTAATAAGTGTTGGGCAGATTGTTGAAAAAGGATTGTAGGTTAGATTCAACCGATTTGGAGCATATGTTGAAGACCCAAGGCAAGGCTTTAGAAGGATTACCAAAGGAGAAAAGACAGGAAGACTTTTCATTTTTGAAGTGGAAGATACAAAGAACATAGCCTTATTTAGCTATGGATCTCAAACTCTCACAGAGTTGGAGATATGGCACAAAAGGCTTGCTCACATTGGTGAGAGGACACTCAAAAAAATGTGTAGGGACCAAAGTGTACTTTTTTTGCCTAATATCACAAGGCAACACATGATTTATAAGTGTGAAGCTTGTCAACTCGACAAGGCACATAGACAATTTCAATAAGAAGGGATATGTGTATCAAAATATTTTGGATCTAGTACACACGAATGTGTGGGGTCCAAGTAAGGAGCCATCTATATTAGGCTCAAGATATTATGTTTCTTTCATAGATGATTGTAGCAGGTGGACCATTTTGTTTTTCATGAAGCACAAGGATGAAGTTTTTAAGTGCTTTAAGAAGTATGTTGCTCTTGTTGAAAACCAAATATGTAGGACTTTGAAAAGACTCAGATCATATGGTGGAAGACAATACTTCCCTTCTGAATTTGATGCCTACTTTCATGAAAGAGGTATTAAAAGGGAAGTCACTACAAGGTATACACCCGAACTCAATGGTGTAGCAAAGAGGAGAAACAGAGCTATTGTTGAAGCTGCAAGGTCCATGCTCAATGAAAAGGGATTTTCAAACTACCTATGGGTAGAGGCTATGTCTACAGCCACATATCTCATAAATAGACTTCCATCTAAGTCACTAGATGGAACCACTCCATATGAAGTGCAGAATAGAAGAAGACCTAGTCTAGAGCATTTTAAAATCTTTGGATGCTTAGCCTATGCTCACATTCCTTCTCAAGTAAGAGGGAAATTGGATCCCAAGGTAGAGAAGTGCATATTTATTGGTTATGACCAAAACCAAAAAGGATATAGATTGTACGATCCAACTAATAAAGGATTTGCTATGAGTAGAGATGTAATTTTTGATGAGAAAAAATCATAGTTTAATGATGACAGGAAAGTGAAGCTGCCTTATGACTTGGATAAAGATTTTCCATCACTTCAACCAAAGGAGCCAAAGCAAATTGAAGAACATGATTCGGACATTGACCTAGAAGACTTGGAAAGACTAAAGCTATGGAAGAAGAAGAAACCAGAGAGGTATGGTTATGATACTTCTTTGGTTACCAAGCACTCAATCTACATTGCAAAGGATTCAACCAATGAAGAACCTACCACATTTGAAGAAGCACAAAGCAAGAAAGCTTGGAGAGATGCAATGGATGAAGAAATGGAAGCCTTGAAGGAGAATGACACTTGGGAGCTTGTACCTAACAAGCCATCTATGAAGGTAATTGGATCTCGATGGATATACAAAATCAAGAGGAATCTAGATGGAAGTATAAATAGACATAAAACAAGGTTAGTTGCTAAAGGATTTGCTCAAACCCATGGTATTGATTATGAGGAGACTTTCTCTCCTTGCAAAAATGCCTACAATTAGGGTTCTCATTAGTCTTGTTGCATCTAGAAATTGGAAACGCTATCAACTTGATGTAAAGAATGCTTTCTTAAGTGGATGGATTTCTGAGGAAGTGTATATGGCACAACCTCCTGGATATGAGGATGCACATCATCCTAACTATGTATGCAAATTAAAGAAAGCCTTGTATGGATTGAAGCACGCTCCAAGAGCTTGGAATTTTAGATTGGTGACTTATTTGCAAGACCAAGGATTCAAATCTAGCAAGGCAGATACCTCTTTGTTCATAAAGAGGAATGGATCTGAAGTGATCTATCTATGTGTGTATGTTGATGATATCATTATCACAGGGAATGATCTTGAAGGAATCAAATAGGTAGAGAGTCAAATGAAGGAGGAGTTCAAAATAAGTGATCTTGGACCACTCACTTATTTTCTTGGATTGGAGTTAATCTACACAAGTTCAGGTATATAGATCACACAAAGGAAGTATGTGCATGACATGCTTATCAAGTTCAAGATGGAAAAAACCAAGTGTGCAGGTACACCTATGGAGCAAAATCATAAGCTTAGTGCTTATGAAGGAGAGCCAATTGAAGACATCACAATCTATCAAAGCTTGGTTGGAAGTTTGAATTATGCAACACTCACAAGGGTGGATATATGCTATAGTGTTAGCATATTGAGTCAGTTTATGCATAAGTTGAGAAGACCACATATGGAAGCAGCCAAGAGAGTCCTAAAATACCTAAAGGGGACCATGAATGAAGGTTTGTTTTATCCATTTACTTCAGATATTGAGCTAAAGGTCTACGCAAATGTAGATTGGGCCGGATCTAAAGATGATAGAAGAAGCACATCCGGCTATGTATCATTTGCAGGTTCAAAAATCATTTCGTGGTCATCCAAGAAGCAACCAATAGTGGCATTATCTTCTGTTGAAGCTGAATATAGAGGTTTGGCTAATTCAAGAAATCATGTGGTTAAAATCTTTGTATACAAATCTTGGACTTCATTCTTCAACACATCACATTTTTGGGGACAACACAAGCTCACTACATCTTGCAGCTAATCCGGTATATCATGCTAGAACCAAGCATATTGAAGTCCACTACTATTATGTAAGGGAGAAGCTAATGAATATTCAACTATCCTATGTCTCTACAGATATGCAATGTGCAGACATGTTGACTAAAGCTCTTGATGGTACAAAATTGAGTAGATTCAAGTTGATGATTGGCTTGCAGGAGATGAAGGACAATTGAAGACTTATTTGGAGGCCAAGCATGTTAGGCTTGAGGGGGATCTGTTGGTGTATTTTTACCCAAGCTTACATGCTTGATATAATTTGATTTATGCTCATTTGTAGTCATATGTATAGACATATGAACATCTCTTGTAAAAGAGTACATTTTATCTCTTGTTATTGTAAAAGAAAGAATGGCTTAAGTCATCCATGATGTAAAAAGCAAATCTTTGGCTCTAACTACCTAAAACCACAAATCCATTAGTTGAGGGAATATTTCCTAATTTCTAGCATCACTTGTAGGTAGCTATAAAAGGAGAAAAAAGGAAGTCGCCAAGGTAGTGCTTGATTCGTGCCATTTCATGCCCATTTGTAGAGATTGAAGAGCTTACTCCATAGCTCTAGCATTCTACTCCCATTGTGCAAGTATTCATTGACAATGAGGTTGTAATCATATGTGAATCTATACATTCATCTTTTACTCCTTCTCAGATTTTTTCTCTGGATTTACCATTTGTGAGAAATCTGCATTTTACTGCTCACTGGTCTATCCCTGTAGAGCTTGAAAATGGTGAGAGTGTTCCAGATTTTGCTAAAACCTTTTCTGAGTTCTCAATTGATGAATTGAAGTGTTTTAACTTGCACTAGGAAGCTTGCTAAGTCTATTTGCTATGTCCAAAAGGAATTTTTCTAATTCCTACCAGGTTGAGAGCACTGTTCATTTTTTCCATCTGGTGTATGTACAAAAATAGCAAGTTTTGGGAGCTAGTTATTTAACTAGTCAAGACGTTGAGAGCACTGTTCATTTTTTCCAGCAGGTGTATGTACAAAAATAGCAAGTTTTGGGAGCTAGTCATTTTGCAACTAGTTTGTCTTGACTCAAACTTTGAGATACTTGTTCCAAAGCACTTGGGTGATTTTTTTGTGGATTTAGGAAGCTCAAAGGGTCTACTGACCAACTCTAAAGTCTCATTTGGTTGGTGCGAAGTTGCTTGTGGCAGCACCAATTCATCTCCAGGTTGCATCCAACATCTCTCTTCAGAGTGTTTGGTGAAAACAAATCTTGATTTGAAGATGATTGAAGGAAAATCAAACTTCCCTATCATCTAATCAAAAGACTCCAAGAAGGGAAATCAGTTCTTGGAACTTCAAAGCCAAATCTAAAGTGTAGGAGTTGAGAGATGTGGCAAAATCATCTCAACAAACCATAAAAAATTTCTACTAGGGAGACAAAAAAGCCAGAAAACTATGGTTATGGCACCTTTTTAGTCACTAAGAATTCAATATACATAGCACATGACTCAAAATATGAAGAACCATCAACATATGAAGAAACCAAGAAGAAGCCGGAATGGAGAAGTGCCATGGAAGAAGAGATAGAAGCTTTATAAGAGAATCAGACTTGGGAATCGGTACCCAAGAAACCATTAATGAAGGTCATTGCCTCAAGGTGGATATACAAGGTAAAGAAGAACTCTGATGGATCAATTACTAGGCACAAAGCAAGGCTTATAGCCAAAGGATTTGCACAAAGCCAAGGTATTGATTATGAAGAAACATTTTCACCTGTTGCAGAATTGGAAGATATATCAAATGGATGTTAAAAATGATTTTCTAAATAGATGGATTTAAGAGGAGGTGTACATGGCTCAACCTCCTGGTTTTGAAGATCAATCATACCCTGAAATGTACGCAGGTTGAGAAAAGTCTTGTATGGCTTGAAGCAAGCTCCTAGAACTTGGAATGATAGACTTGTCACTTACTTGTAGGATAAAGGTTTTATTGTAAGAAAGGTAGATCCTTCCCTTTTCATTAAGAGGAATCATTTAGAGGTCATAAACCTATGTGTATATGTGGACAATATAATCATTACAGGAAATGACGTAGATGGAATAAAAAAGATCAAAGCTCAAATGAAGGAAGACTTCAAGATCAATGATCTTGGCTTTCTCACATACTTCCTAGGTTTGGAAGTGGTATATACAAAGAAAGGTATGTTCCTCAACCAGAGGAAGTACATTGGAGGTTGCAAGTACTCCCATGGAGGTAAATTTTAAGTTAAGTGCTCATGAAGGTGAGCTAATTGAATATATTACAAGCTATCAAAGTTTAGTTGAAAGTTTAAATTATGCAAATCTAACTAGAATGGATATATGCTATGGAGTTAGTGTGTTGAGTCAATTCATGCACACTCCAAGGAAGCCTCACATGGAAGTAGCCAAGAGAATCCTAAAATATTTAAAGGGCAATGAAAAGTTGTACTATCCATATACATCTAATATAGATGTTAAACTCTTTTGTGATGCTAATTGGGCAGGCTCTAAAGATGATAAGAGAAGCACATCTGGATATCTTACCTTTGTAGGTACTAAGCTAATTTCATGCTCTTCCAAGAAGCAACCCATAGTTGCTCTTTCATCAATAGAGGCAAAATATAGAGGACTTGCAAATGCTACACAAGAAACTATGTGGATTAGAATCCTATATTCAAATTTAGGGTTGAACACGTCAACTCCACATATATTTGGAGACAATATTAGCTCATTAGATCGTGTTGCTAATCATATCTATCATGTTAGGACCAAACATATAGAATTTAATTATCATTATTTCAAAGAAAAGATTATGAGTAAGGATATACAACTCTCATATGTATCAACTCATCAACAATGTGCAGATATGATGACAAAGGCATTAGATGGAAGCAAGTTAAAAAGATTCAATCAATGATTGGATTGTAGGAGATCATGAAGGATTGAAGACTCAAGCATCTTAGGCTTTAGGGGGAATTGTTGGTGCAATCAGCTTGCCTAAGTGCTTTGCTAATGATTCAAGACTACACATCCATCAATTACCTAACAAGAGAGAACCTTATGAGAACACATGCTTGTTAATTTGAGCATAGTTACTTTGGAGAGTGAATCCACGACTTATTTGGTGAAAGTTAAAAAAAGATGGAATCTTGTGAAGTTAGGAGAGTGAAGCCACAACTTATTTGGTGAAGGGATGGAATCAATCAAGTCCCTAAAGTGTAGGGAGGGAAAACTCAAATTCAAACTTAGAACATGAGTATAAATACACATGCTTTTAATTTTGGGGTAAGTGAGCCTTTCTAAGTGGCATTGAGATACAAAATTGAACCTTGAGCTCACACTATCTATGTGTACTGCACTACACTTCCCTTGTATCATATGTTCAATAGCATTTACATTTTGATACATTTCTTCAAGTATGTTTCTGTCTATTATCTACTATTGTACCTTCTTCATTATAGTGATTTTGTGGAATCAATTTCTCTATGTGTACATTCTTTTTCTATACTTCAACTTGGGCTAGTTAGATTGAAGTGTCTAGTACCTACTTATAAATTTTCATTAAGTTTGTTTTAGTAAATCATGAGATATGAAGTAAGGAATGTGGCTATGTCTCCACACCTTCTAGATCCTAAAAAGTCAGGATGAAGCCCCTTACTTGTTAGATTCATTTCTCAATGTATGATATAGATAAATTGATGAAATAACTTGTTTTAGTTAGCTATAACTCAAAGTAGATGTGTCCAAATTCTCTCTAGTCAATTCATACCAGGGTGTTAGCTTTGAGCATAAGACCAAGATCTTCTATTCCCAAAATAGAAGGTTATTCACATTTCATGCATATTCTAGTTATCTGTTTTGATGCAACCAGTTGAGATTGATGCTCCAAAGGACTTTGTGTTTCTAAATGCATCGTTGTGAATCTAAAAAGGTACACTAAGCATCCCTTAAGTTAGATTGGTAGGTGTAGAGTAGGTTTTGTGCAGCACCAACTCATCTCTGGAACCTATCTCACCATCTCCTCACACTTTCGAACTTAGAAAGTAAATTTGAGTGGGAAACCTTAGTTTCTATTCATCCACTACACATTGTGTGGGCTATTTTCTAAAGAGAATAGTGAGTTCCCTCCTCACGGCTTGCTCCTCAAGCTTGGCAAGCCTCTTGTAAGTTCAAAATAAATATGTTGCTTAGTTGGGCATAACAATGTACTTTTCTATGTAGTTATTGTATTTGTGGAAGCATTCACATTCATCCAAACATGAAATTTTTACACGAAAAACAATATTCAATTTTGTGTCTTTGTAGTTGGATAGGGAGTCTTGCAAACTCTACCTCATTCAAATGAGATGGATGGGTCTTTGATGAGTTATAGTCACATCTTCCCCTATTGCATTATTAGAATTTTTTTTTCAATAGAATTAAAAAAAAAACTGCTATATCAAAACTTTTCACCTCTTGAAAAGGTTGAAAACCGCAACAAGATCCGATCTGGCAACATGAATGAACCGAACATAGACGAAATTAAAATTTGTAACAAGAACTTGACTAAGAAGTATGTATGATCCCATGATAGACCAAAATAAAATTTGTGAAAATGAACATGAATTAACTATTGATTGTATATGTGAACTAACCAATAAAAGGGAATAGGTGGATTATCTATCTAATTTGTTAAGAGGATATAATATCCTCTTTACTTTGAATAGAATTAGGATAACTTAATTAAAGTGGGATTAGGGCTTACTTTACTGAGTTTTGAGGTTCCACTTTAAGAGACTTAAGCCCATAGGGATCAATCTAGCTTTTGAATACTTTAATTGGTTGAATTTTATTTTATTTTTTCTTCCAAAAAGATTAATATCTTTATAACTATGTCTCAAAATGGGAATTAATAGCATAAAATATCTTACTATTTTTAAGGTCCTAAATATTCATAGAAATCACCCAGTTCTTCAATCTATTCATTCCCTCATGGATTTTATCCTTCAAGTGTTCTCCCTCTTTGTACTCTAGATCTCTTTTGAGATGTCCTATGTTGGCATCATTACTAGATCTTTCTTATACTCCTTGTCAAGTTGAATTATATAGGTAATCCTTTTAGGTTTGAAAGATGATCTTTCTTCCAGACTTGAATTTAGATGAACCTTTTGTTTCTTAAATTCAAATCATAGTTTTGGATGAAACTTTAGAGCTTCTTTTAGATTTTACCTTCAAACTCCAAGAACTTTATTTGTAACTCCCAATCCATGAAGTTTATTGAGAGATATAATCTTTACTATCTTGCAAGAAGAATTCTTCTTCCCTTTGAGAGGATTTTCGAAGAAGATGCATATTTCCACACACTACCTTCTTGATGTATTCCATTGGATCATGGTTCCCTTTTTCTTTTGGCCATCAAGGAAAATTACTCAATGGGAATTAGTTTCCACCATCCCATTCTAGTAGGTTCTTCATCCAATCCACAAAACTGCATCTCCATACTTTTGTATTTCACCTACTTTGTCCTTTTTAATGCTTTAAATCATCTATTATAACGTATTGTACCAATTTATGCGATCAAAGACTAAGGTGTTGGGATACACAATAACTAATCTTACTTTTCTTTCAAGAATGTTTGGTTAACCATTTAATGTTGTGAGACTCATATCATCAAACTTAAAGTTTGATTTGATCTTTGTCCTACTTGAGCCATTTTCTTCTCTCCTTAGCCAAAAAAGAGAAGTCTAGATCTTTCATGATTAGATCCCTTTTTCCAAATCTCATTGTAAATGCTTTACCCGTGGGTTTTACTTGAGGATCTAACTTTTATGCTTCACCCAAGAAACCATTTTCCTTAGCTTTTTACTATTGAAATCCACAACTTATGTTCTGTTATCCCATGAATCATCAAGATACCTTTAGGATGTTTAAAGCGGTTCCAACTTCTTTTTCTAAACCACTTAGTATTTCTACAATCCTTATGCAAAGTCTTCACTCACATCAAGGTTCCTTGAGAATTTCATATAGCTCGGAAGATGCAATGAAAGAAGTGTCAAACACTTGAAGTACTTCAAATCTATTTATTCTATTCCTTGCATATCATTTACCTTCCTTATTTATTGTTTTCATAGCATAAGGTATGCATTCTTTGAGACTTTCCCCCCTCCTTAAAGAGTTTTCATCCTCGAAAGCTACCTCAAGGTATATTGATAATTGTGCTCGTTCTATTACTCTGTATTAGAGTTTGAAAGAGTATCTATTTTCAATACTTTATTGTTCCCATTAGTTAAAAGAATTATTCATAGATCTTTGGTTCATTACCTCCAAGCTTGCATATACCTCTAAGTTCAAGCTTTGATTATCCATAAATCTAGCATCCCATACCACCGAATCTGCTTCAATGGTAGTGTAATCCTATATGTCCCATATTATCCGACTTACACCTCCACTTTAGTGAATGTAACTTTAGCCTTAACCTTGGGATCAAAACTTCTTGATTAGAGAGTTATTACTCCTTTGACCTAGAAGTTGTTAATTCCATTAAAGAGTAGCATTGTTGCTCATGTCAAAAAATTAAATTTCAATGTTCCACTCTCAGTTGTAATTACAACTTTGAAAAAACTTAATATTAAAGAATGGATTTTCAATGATTCCTTCATTCAAATTTACCTTGAAATACCATTGTTATGTCATATGGTAATAGAGCTAGTTTTTTTAACCTAAAAATAGATATTATCTTTGGACATAATCAGATATCTAAAGTCCAAATTAATGATTTGCTAATTAGACATGTAATATGAAGAAGACATGTCTTACCATTTTTAATAGTCCTTTACCTCTAATACATACTCAAATGGTCTTCTATTCGAGACAACTTACAATCCTCTAGTTTACCACTTTAGACCTTCCAGTTACTTGGAAGAATTGTGTAAAACTTCAAATAGTTCTTTGTTCTCACAAATATTCCTTGACGGGAGGAATTGATACTTCAAAAATATGACATCTTTTCATTCATGAGTTGAAAGAATTTGGTATATTGGATACTTCCATCTTTAAGCATAATGAAAATTCTCGTATTACATATTTTCTCTTCTTTAGAGATTGGGAATGGTCACTCCAAGTCACGAGCATTGAGTTATGGTTTAAAATGAAAAATTTTTAATTTATCACTTCTTGACTTTGCTGATTAGGAATGCCATGGGTTTTAATGGAATCTTGAAATGGTATAAGAGGGGCTTTAAGCTTAATCTATCTTACTAATGTACTTTGTACTAGGCAAGAAATGAGGCTTGTGTTGCTGCTTACCACTTTGTACTAGGCAAGAAATGAGGCTTGTGTTGTTTACCTCTGAAAATAGTTTGAGAGAGTAAGCATATGAAGGAAGGAGATTCTATGGATAGATTTTTGACAAAGATGAAAGATTTGAAGGAGCAGTAGATTTTTGCTGATGAAGTCTTACCAGATAGTTCAATTCTGTAGATGGTTCATAATGGTCTTCCAGATTCATATCAAAGTCTTGCTTCTACTCTTCGATTGATGACAAACGGCAATCTAAATGCCCTTAAAATTTTAGGAGTTATTCTTTGTTTTATTGCAGGAAGATCAGTCTATGCAGAGTAGGTCCATTATGAGTGTTGTAGATCAAGCTTTCCTAGCTAGTCAAAAGGGCAAAGGTAAATGGGGCTCACCTAGTAGTGAATAGAAATCTGCTAATTCTGCACAATCGAAAAAGGAAGACAAAGATGAGAAGAAACTAGAAAATCAAATTTTTTTTTTCAAATAATGCAAAGGAAATTATCATGTCATAAAGAGTTGCCCAAAACTTGCTACAAAAGAGGCAAAGAAAAAAGAGGCCGAAATGGTTGTTGTAGAGGCCTTTATACCTAAAACAGATTTTGTTAATCTTGTGCAAAATGAAGAGATGAACCATCTTCTCATGAATAGCATATGTCTATCTTTAGTTCACTTGAGCCTACCCCTATAGGAAATACTATCACATGTGCTAACAACTCCTCTTAACTTGTAATGGAGAGTTGGTAAGATCCTTCTGACTATAGCTCATGGTAGTTCTTTCAGATTGTCATATGCTTTATTTGTGCCAATGATCAAGAAAAATATGTTATCAATTTCATCATTGGCCAAGATCAACTTGGTCGTGAAGTTTGTTGATCATAGATGTACATTTCATGATCTATCAAATGGCGATGTTATTATTGCTTCTGAAATTTTATGTCATGAGTTGTATAATCTCACAGACTATGAAAAATTTGTGAATGACTTAGCATGTGCAGTTCAAGATTCTCAAGGTATCTTAGATGCAAAGCTTTGACATGCACACTTTGGTCATCTGAATTTTGCTATTTTGTTATGCCTACAAAAATCCAAAATGGTGTCATCTCTACCCAAACTTGAGGCACCTGGTAAAAATGTATGTGAAGACTATATTTTCTGCAAAATGTAGCATTCCTCCTTCCCAAAAGATGGTTTAGTATGAGCTACTAAAAAATTGTAGCTTGTTCATAGTAATGTTTGTAGTCCTATGCAGACACCTTCTCTTGGAAATTACCTTTACTTCATGACTTTTATTGATGATTTTTCTAGGCATGTATGGGTGTATCCATTGAAAGCAAACTCTGAAGTGTTTATGTGCTGCAAAAAATTATTGGTTTAAAATCTGTCAACATGCAAAATGGGCACCCTCTTTTATGATCGAACGGGGAATACATTTCTTCTAATTTTAATGCATTTTTGGCTGAACATGGGATAAAACATCAATGTGAAATGCCGTATATCTCAATAGAATGGAGTTGCTAAAAGGAAGAATAGGTCACTCATGGAGATGGCAAGATGTATGGTCAAAAGTGAGGCTTTACCACATAGCTTCTGGCTTGAGTTGTTATACGTGCAATGTATAGAGTTAAGAGGTGTCTCGCCAAAGCACTGCACCCTATCACTCCATATGGGGCTTGGCATGGTCGCAAGCCATCTATTGCTCATCGGTGCGTTTTTGGTTATCTAGCATATTTTTTGACATAATAGTAGTGCATCTCAATGTGCTTAGTGCAAGCATGGAACACAAGGTTCCTCACAACTACAAATGCACTCTGACTATTAGTGAAGATGGTGGTTGAAGAAGAGTAGCCAACACCCAAATCAGCCATAAGGCATTTGAGCCACACACACTCAAGAGTCATTGTGAAATATGTCCTATACTCTACCTCTCAATTGGAAGTGGCTATAGTAGGCTGCTTCTTTCTCCACCAAGATATGCATGAGCTACCAAGCATTAAGCAAAAACCACTGGTGGACACACGAGTGTCATAGAAACAAGTTTCATATCAACAGGCCCAGTTAGAGGCATAAAAAGCATATAAATGTAGTGCTAGTGATTTCCATTTGGGATAAAACAATCCAAGTAGCCGGGTACCACTCAAAGTAGCGAAAGATGCCCTTAACCACCCGCCAATTCTTGTGTTCGGCTAGTGGTGTGATTAATTAAAAAAAAGACATATATATTTCTGTTGAAACATTTTGTTGAAGCATTATAATATTTCAGAAGTGTCTAATACAAAGAAACATCACACAGTTGAGAGTCCGACACGATAAGTCCGTAGGGATTTGGTCATTGTAGGAGAATCGATGTGCTAGTAGATTTACCGTAAAACTTTGTTTTGTGTCATTGTCACATTGTTGTTACATTTTGGTTAATCTTACTGTTAAGTTGATTATTGTTATTACGATTTAGTATTGTGTTAGTGCGGCAAAGTTCCAAAGTTATTTTGAAGTTTGTATTGCATAAGTGTTGTTTTGACAGTTGTTGACACTCAAGGACAAGCACAAGCATGGAAGCGCATCAAGGACGTGGACACACAAGAACAAGGAGCATGTAGGGAGCTCCAAGAAGCACATGTCAATTTTTCAGAAGAAATCCCTACAAAAATAGTGATTTTTATCACTAAAAACCATTGTAAATACCATTTTCCATTTTTGCAACTCCATTTTGTTCAAGTCGAGGAGTCCTCAAGCTTGAGGAGTATTATTTTCTGCTAATTTTCATAATCTTTAGACTCCGTTTGAGCCCCGAAATAAGACCTCGAACCTAATTTTTTAACTAGGTCGGACACTAGGTTTGGATAGGGCCAAAACCACTCAAAAAACTATAAAAGGGCTGGAGAGCTCATTTTTGGGGGTAGCTTGTTGTAGATTTGAGCTTTGTAAGAGAGTTCTATTGTAATCGAAGATATTCCATTGTTCCACTCTTTGCTCTTACCTTGTGCACGTGTGTGTATGTGTGTGCATGCTTGTGTGCTTTCACTCATGCACTTTTGCCATCACTTGCTTGCGGTCTTCATACCAGTCCTCACGTCTCCACGGATTGACATTCATGAGGTGAATCTCCTCACGTTCGTACCTACATTGTGCTAGAGTGACACCAAAATTAGCGTCGTTGCCGGGGAGAGAGGTTGGAGGACGAGCATGTGATGGTAAGACGTAGAGAAGTGATGTTGGAAGGTAAAAAATCATCATTTTTAGTTCAGTTTCTGAGTTTTTCTTCATCTTCATCATCATCACCACCATCTCCTCCCATCTTCACCTTCTCAGATTTTTTTCACTTTTTGACTGTACATTCCCTATTTTCACCTCTTTTTCTTCATTCTTGGATGTGTGAGGAGTTCAGAGAGAGCTTAGAGCTGAAGCATGGATGAAATACAAAGATTTTCTCCACTAAAATGTCAAAAAATCTGAGTGGTGGTATCACGGAGTGACAAGACCTACATCCGGTATCACGAGTGTCATATCTTGAGTTTGGTGAGTGATCTTGCATCTACAGGCATATAGGAATGACAGTCAGAACCTAAGGAACACATATTTGCAAAAACTTTTGAATTTGGGTGTTAAAAACTCCAAGTATCATGTCCGGTTGAGTTTTGGTATCGCGATACCAAAATTCATGTGTATCATGATACTTCTCGAGGTATTGCCATGGTGATATCGTATCATGTCATTCATGGTATCATATCGTCGATCGAGCAATATCATATCAGATGCAAAGTTGGTCTTGTATCGCCGACTTAGTATCGTATCATGTAAAAGGTGGTATCGTATCGTCCCTTACCCTGGTATTGTATCGTGTGATTTTTGGTATCGTATCGTCATCAGACCAAGTATCATATCATCGATTGTTTTGATTTTGTATCATGAGGTTGGTATCGTATCGTGGATCTGGTGGTATCGTCTAGCGAGTGGTATCGTATCATGAGGTGACTTGGTATCGTATTGTGCCTTAGATCCCCTGGTATCGTATCGTCTTGCCAGCAGTATCGTATCGTGGAAGTTGGTATCACCTTGGTGGTATCGTATCATCTGAGGTGGTATCGTCCATGGTAGTATCAGGTATCGTGGAATAAGAGGTAGCGTGTCGCTATTTTGAGGTACTCCCAAAGAGACCATGTTTCCTTGTTTTAACCCCTTGAAGCCTAAACTAACATAACTCTCATATGAAATCCGTTTGTTGTGATTTTGGGTTCGTTGGAAAGCTCATGGGTAGTACTACAAAAACTCATCTGGTTACATAAAACTAGTATGTGGATTACTAGATATACTATTTTGAAGTTGACCCTCAGGATGGACTAGGAGGCAAGGGGTTCACAAGATTTTGAGCAGTACAAAGGACAATTTTGGACTTGTAGACAAGGCTTATGAACCTAAGATCAAGTAGACACTTAGGAAGAGATAGATAAAGTACCAAATCATGTGAGGCTAGTGTCAACCATACAACCAAGTTGGGGGCTCGCAACTCAATGGTTAGCACTACGTGCTGAGTTCATAGACGAGTGAGTCAGAAATGTCTTTTAACTTGGAGAGACTCTTGGCTTCTGAAGACATGCATAGTTCAATACCTAGGGAAGGTTTTATGTCTATAGTGGAAGAGGAATATCGGATGTCTCTTCAATACATATCCACTAACTTGCAAGGAATACCCATCTACCTCAATATTCTACATAGGTCAGTAGCAAGAATGGTAAACACTACAGAATCTGAAATAGTTCTAAGACCAGTTGTCAAGTATGAAGGTGGAGTTTACATGGACACGATGGGCCAGATCTATGTAGTAACCAAAAACCCTGATCAAATTAATGATAGAGGAGAATTAGAGGGACAAGGAACTTCCGAAAAATCTAACTAAGAAGAACTGGTGACTACCCACAGGGGCAAGTCTGTGGTGACTCAGGTCATGAGAGGGGATTTGATACCTCAAGATGATTACCTGTTGGACATATACTTGATCCATGGGTCTGACCTACCTCTCCAAATTGATTCACCGACACAAGGAGAAGGCATCAGCCCAACAACTATATACGAGTTAAGGGATCCAGAAAATCCATCTAGAGTTACATACCTAGACCAAAATCAAAGGAGATATTGGCCTGTAGATAAAGTGGATAGGTCAAGATTCAAGTACATGGGTCTGCCTATATTCCCTCCCCATGATGAAGCCACTACCTCACAAAACCCAGTCTAGACCCAACAAAGGATGGAAAATGTGATGTCAGGACAAACGAGCCAATGTAGTATGCCCAATAGACCATAGGACAATTCACCATGCTAGGTATAACTCCCACATCCAAACTAGCCAAGGAAGGGGAAATATGAATAGACCCACCTTTAGGGTAGAACCAACCCAAGGTGTAGGACTTGGAATGCACCCAGTAAAACCCACTATTCCCATCATAATTCGATCCCCAGAGCCAAGCAGAAGACTGAGACCAATCCAATTGGCAAAATGTATGTGAAATCATTACGATGGCACATGAGAACCCTATGAACACATTGCAAAATACAAGCAGGCATTGCGAGCAGAGCAAGTGGATGACTTTTTTGCACAATATGAATCCTTTGGGCTAACCCTCACGGGAATAGCCTTAACTATGTTTCAATCCTTGGATCCAAATTGCTTTGGCCATATCGAACAATTCTTCCAAGAAGTTATTGGGGAATTCACTAAGCGAGGGATCAAGCACAATTCGTCATCCTTAATACATATTTTCAAACAAGCTCCTAATGAGATAGTAAAAAATGCATCAGGAAGATTTAATCAACACGTAGACCGATGCCCCGTGAAAGAGAGACCTTCTCAATAGAAAATGATATTCCTATTTTTAGAAGGTCTAACCAATGGGACATTGAGAATCATAGTATATGTAAAACGGTTGCAAACTCTGAGTGTGTCTTCAAGAGTGCATAGATTTGGAAGACAACTTAGCTAAGGATCTCAAAACCACACAAGATACTACCAAATCAGAGGATACAACAAGCAATGAGACTTCTAGTTCAAGTTATGTGGAGGAAGTGGCAGAGTTAGTGGCCAAGAAATTAGGAGTACAAGGACAAAGAAACTACTAGAACTCCTCCTTAAGAGTGCCAATGTTAGGAAGTTGCACATTTTGTGGTGGAGATCATCCATCTCATGTCTACACTAGAGAAGGATTAGGGTTATCCTAACCTTACCCTTACAACAAACAACCAACTCAGGAGCCTAACATGTACTCTTACAGTGAGCAGAAGTACACCAATCTCAACACCGAAAACTATCCAATGGATAGACAACCACGACCATTTGTACCACCCCAATGTAGGCCATACAGATACCCTCCTAGAGAACAAGGCAAAGAAGTTCTTGGTGTAACCCATATCCAAGACCATAAGGAGCAATTAGACCGTATGAACATGGAGGATATGGCCAACCTCAACCTGTACTAGGACAACAACCACCCCACCCATAGAATGTAGTTCTAGTAAGATACACCCAACTGGAAGGGAACCTAGAAAAAGCCCTAGTACCAGTGACACCTTTGATCAGTTCTAAAACATCAAATCAAGGTTTTGATCAGACTCAAGGAGAGTCTCACTATTATGACGCAAGCCTGATGGAATATGACCATAGCTACATGAAGCAATACTATGCTAATGAGGGACATGCAAACCCTTATGGACCAGAACATGCAAATCTCATGTATACAAGTCCACACCCCAGGCTCCAAGTGAAACAAATGAGACCACAAGCCCCTAGAGGACCATGTTTTAGATATCAGGGCAATCATGTCATTCGCAAATGTTCCCATTCACCAGCTCCAGTACAAGGGCAGAACATCACAATACAAGTCTTTTGTCCTGAGTGTGGCAAAGAACAACTCCTGAGAGATTGTCCCATACATCCCTCTAGTGCACCAAAGGTTACACCCGTTAATATAGTAGGCTTAGTAGGGGATTCAAGTTCTAGTGGCAGTAATGTGACCCCTATACAGGCAGTTACTAG
This sequence comes from Ceratopteris richardii, assembly GCA_020310875.1. NCBI lineage: Eukaryota > Viridiplantae > Streptophyta > Polypodiopsida > Polypodiales > Pteridaceae > Ceratopteris > Ceratopteris richardii. The sequence goes on along the minus strand of CM035436.1, from coordinate 152,336,395 downwards.
GGCACAAGCCTTACAACCAGCTAAACTAGTTGAGCAATCAGAGCCGAGTTAGGAGAGCCTAGTAAGAGAAAAACAAGAACATGGAAGGATACTAGAGAGAAGGCCAATCATAAGTGACCAAAAAGTTATCTGAACTAGGTGAAAGCTTGAAAGATGCAAAAAACAAAATAGAAGATATTGCCTCTCAAAACCCCTCGCATGTCAAAACTCCATCCACACCACCTCATCCCCACCCACCAACCATTGTAAATAGACCACAATCAGGTTCTGTTCTTGTATATCCAACCCTAGAAGACTTGGTCATGATGTTCAAGGCATCCCAGGCTCGACTTCAGGAAGGGCCAACACCTACAAACCTAGACAAGAGCTACCCTAGAGCACATTTAGAGATTGAACTGACAAAAAAGTGCATAAAAATGGTGGAACTAGCGCAAGTTATGTTCGAGGCCAATCAATTGTTCAATCAGACAAATGCTATTACACCGGGTTTGCACGTCCAGGGCTTACTAGATAGATTAGAGTACTTGGTAAATAAACCACAAATTTCTTTACCTCCATAGGCTCAACCAATTGTTGAAAGAGAATGCTCACCACCAAAGAAATTCTATGTTTTGGACTCCATAGATGACTTTCTTCGGTGGTGAGCATTCTCTTTCAACAATTGGTTGAGCCTGTGGATGTAAAGAAATTTGCGGTTTATTTACCAAGTACTCTAATCTATCTACTAAGCCCTGGAAGTTCTTACTAGATAGATTAGAGTACTTGGTAAAGAAATTTACCAAGTAAAGAAATTTTGAGTGGAACGATGAATGCAAAAATTCCTTCAATGAACTGAAGAGACGTTTGTGCTCAGCACCAATACTGACCACTCTTGATTGCAATCAACCATTCCATGTCCATGTGGATGCATCCAATTATGCAATAGGATGTGTGTTGTCACAACCAACATGTGAAGGAAATTTAGATTTGCCTATAGCATATGCTAGCAGGCAATTGAACACAGCTGAACGAAACTATACGACAATTGAGCGAGAAGGTTTAGGCATGGTATATGCTGTGAAGAAGTTTCGACAATATCTATTGGCCAACAAGTTCAAGTTTTTTTATTGATCATCAAGCCTTACTATATTTGGTCAATAAACCTTGCAATACATGATGCTTAGTAAGATGGTTCCTCTTACTAATGGAATATGACTTTGAAGTGGTTGTTAGGAAAGGTAAGACCCACCTCAGAGCGGATCACCTTTCTCGCATCACTTCAGGAGAGCCGCCACAGGGATGTCTGATGAATTGCTCGAATGCTTATCTGTTCAATCTAGAAGTTGTTCCTAACTGGGAAAATAAGTTAGTACCAGTCCTAACCTTCGGACCCGCAAATAAGAGTGTGAAAACAAATAAAGAGGAAATTGTAAAATCATAAAACTATCAAATATTGGCAGGAAGCATGTACAAACAAGATATGGATGGTGTATTAGCTTGTTGTGTTGAGGATGATGAACATGGTAGTTGGTTGCAATAAGCCCATGAAGGAATACTAGGAAATCACTATTCTAAACAAAAAAATAAACAACGAACACTACAGAATCTAAAATGTTTAGGAGTGTATTGGCCTAGTATGGACAAAGAAATTCATGAATGGATCAAGAATTGTGCAGTGTGCCAGAAGAGACCCCCTTTGGAGCATGCGAATCTTTATCACGTATCATTAATTCCATATTGGAGTGCTCCATTGGTAGAATTCATGAGATCAGGAACATTACCCAATGAGGCTAGTCTAGCAAGGAAACGAAGCATGGAGCAAGAAGCTCAAGACTACGCCCTCATAGGAGATAATCTATACCAAAGAGGCAAAGATGGTTACTTAAGATTGTGCATTCACGAATCAGACTTTTTGAAAATCTTAGAAACTGCCCATAGCAATGTTGCAGGTGGACATTTTGTTCTTGACCAAGTAATTAAGACTATTCTATTCTCAGGACTTTGGTGGCCCACTCTTCATATGGATGCACATACCTATGTGAAGAAATGTGACACATGCCAACATGCCCAATACCCAATTAGAAAAGATGAGATGCCTTTGAGTCCAATGATGGGAGGACATGCATTTTCAAAATGGGGTATCGACTTTCTAGGTCCTATTAACCCCCCAACTAGAAACTCCCAAGTAGAATACATTATTGTAGCCATCGACTACCTTACAAAGTGGGTAGAAGTCAAAGCCGCAACGAAGAATGATGCTCAAACAATGGCAAAGTTCTTATTTGAGAATGTGTTCACAAGATATGGACTACCAATAGAGTTAGTAAGTGATAGAGGTACACACTTCTTGAATGAAGTCATTAAAAATCTCCTCCAAGAGTTATTGGTGATACATAGGAAGTCTGCCTCTTATCATCCACAAGCTAACCGAAAAGTCGAGAGCACAAACAAGATCCTATGTAATGTATTGACCAAAATCATAAATAATAAACGCTATGATTGGGACAAACAACTCCATCATGTTGTTTGGGCTTATCGAGTGGCCTATAAAATGGTGCTCAATGCCACACCATTTCAGATGTTCTTCAGACAAAATGTTGTGCTACCTTTGGATTTCTTTGTCCCAACTTTAAGAGTAGCACAAGAGCATGAGTGGAATGGACACCGGTTATCCTCTAGGATCTTTGATCTAGAATGCTTAGGTGAGACAAGGCTATGAGCGGCTGCAGGCATCTATGCTGCAAAAAAAAAAAGGCAAAAGGCATACTTTGATCCACATATCAAAGATAAGGGATTGAAAGAAGGGGATCTAGTGCTGGTCTATACATTAAAGCAACATGCCCGCAAATTGGAAAAAAGAGGATATGGACCCATGATCATTAATAGAATTTCCACTAGCTGTGCTGTTCAATTGACCACCCTAGAAGGCAACATCTTGCCAAGCTATATTAGTGGTTGTCCAATCAAGCTATACCAAAAACCTCTTACAGAGGATATGCTAATGATACTCAACACTGCGAAGAAACGGAAAGAAGAGGAGTTAAGGGTTAGAGAAGAAGAAAAGGGAGAGGCTAGAGAACGCATTAGGAGAAATAAGTTAAGGTGCCTAGGACTAGATGTCAATCTTGAGGCCCCAAGATACCACATGGCCATGTGTCAAACATCAAGTGCAATTGCTTCTTGAATAATTGACTGACGTCCCTTTGTAACCATAGTGATAGGACAAGGGAAGAATGTAAGGACTATGAGAGCATTGATTGACTCCGGTGCTACAACTAGTGCGGTTAGACTTTCATACTGCCAAGATCTACAATTGAACATCAATTATATTGAAGCCTATCTCATAGGATTAGGAGGTGTGGAAACCCCCTGTTTGGGCGAGGTAGAGCTTCCCATCTATCTTAATGATGTTCCAATGAGAGTCAAAATGCTAGTGTGTGAAGATGAGGACCTTATGGAACCCTTTGTCAGGGGTCAAGACTAGATCTATGACCATGCAATCAACCTAAACCTTAAAATCCAAATTCTTCAAGTTTGGGTACATGAACAATGTATTACATTAGAATTAGACAATTGCATGCTCACAAATCTAGAGGTCACACATTCTCTTAGTTCTTTTGAAACAAACCTTCGTGAAGAAAATGTTGTGTGTGTCAATAACCCTACGAAGCCAAAGGACTCAGTCCTCGAAGCACAAGCTCAAAGGTCAATAGATCTCTCTTCTTCTTCACAGACTAATGCACGCATAACTCGACCAAAGAGGCAAGCAAACAAGACATTTGCTATATCAAATAGACAGACAAAATTCAAGAAGAAAGAAGCTTAGGGCATGAAGCAGACTTGGGTATGAAAAGGAGCACAGCCGCTAGCTTTGCCCCAACCATTCCCATTGAGGCGAGCCAAACATGCTAAAAGAAGAACCAAGAAACGCGGACAAGCTCAATCACAAGGTCTACGACAACTTTGGGTACCGATGCAATCGATGAAGGCTGACCATAATAACATACAAATTTGGGTGCCTAAGAAAGTAGTTGCAGCTCAGCAAGGACGATTACACATGTGGGTTCCCAAAACACTCTTACATGCACAAAGGCCTATGCTTCCCACCATGCAAAAGGTCTCAACAAAGAAGCCAAGGAGAAGCACGTGTCAGAACCTGACACAAAGAGCCAAAGGAGATCAAATCACCTCCTCGACAATAATAAGAAGAAAACCATCAAGAATATGGGTTTGGAAGCCAAAAGCACTAGAAGAACCCACAGAACCAAAGCATCAACCATGAGGTCTACAAAATTTAAGCAACCACTCAAAAATGAAGAAATCAAAAGTGACCTGTGCACAACCACACACAATTCTAAGATGGATCCCTATCAAGAGGAAAGCTCAATTGTCATTTGAGGACCCAATGGATGTCTACAACAAAGGCTACATCAACATCTACGAGAAACATTGAAAGATTTGATATGTAACAACCATGTGCCTTTGGCATAATCTTGTTTTTTGCACCATTCAGGTCATGCATTTCCCAAAGCATGCATTATTATAGGGCCACCTTACACGGCCATGCATAAACACAATTGAGAATCCCAGGCACATGATACACATTTGACATATGTAAAATAGTTTATCGATACTAAACACCCTCTTCTTGTTTTGTGACGTTGTTCCACACAAAAAAAAAAGAGAGAAAAAGAAGAAAAAACAGGACCAGGTGCTCAAAGAACCTCATTAGCGAACTTTCAACAAGGACATCCATCACCAAAATGACAAGTTGATGGTCACTCACCATGATGGAAGTACAACACGAAGAGATAAACACAGACCAACCTTTCACCATGGAAAGCAACCTTTGACAACACTATAACCATGATAGATTAGGAAACCTCTTTGTCAGCATACCCTTGAGCACTTAGCTCAAGACCAAATTTGTTGCACCATACTTCTTCCGATGCATTGGCCAAGTATGCATGCATAGGGCCACATTACAAGGCCATGCATAAGGCACATATGTTCTTCAACCCATGCACTAACACATTTACCCATCAGCCATTAATGGGTCAAAAGTACTTGGCATCCTACTATCCAACTCTTGTTCAAAGATCCAAGGACATCAAGGGTACAATGTTAGTACCTATGAAGCCATTCACAATCGACAGCTGCTCACGATCAATCTTAACAACTTTGGAGCAACCAACAATCTTTGAAAGCATAGAAATACACCATCTCGCTATTCCAAGGAAGAAGTACCTACAAGGAGGCCAACTCTCGCATTGGCTAGCAGTGGAAAAATGAAGAACCAGACCAAGCTACATTGGAAGATGGACCGCTCTTGTTGATACATGAAGGACATTACCTCTCAAAGTACTACATGGAACAACCACTCCAACAAGGGTCTGTCAAGGACGACAGACTCCAGAGGGGGGGGGGAGTGTCGACACTCAAGGACAAGCACAAGCGTGGAAGTGCATCAAAGACATGAACACACAAGAAGAAGGAGCATGTAGGGAGCTCCAAGAAGCACATGTCAATTTTTCAAAAGAAATCCCTATAAAAATAGTGATTTGTATCACTAAAAACCATTATAAATACCATTTTTCATTTTTGCAACTCCATTTTGTTCAAGCCGAGGAGTCCCCAAGCTTGAGGAGTATTAGAAGTATCACCCTACCAATTTTCATAATTTTTACACTCCGTTTGAGCCCCCAAATAAGCCTTGGAACCTAATTTTTTAACTATTACAGACACTAGGTATGGACAGGGCAAAAACCACTCAAAAAAACTATAAAAAGGGCTGGAGAGCTCATTTTTGGGGGTAGCTTGTTGTAGATTTGAGCTTTGTAAGAGAGTTCTATTGTAATTGAAGATCTTCCATTGTTCCACTCTTTGCTCTTAACTTGTGTGTGTGTGTATGTGTGTGCATGCTTGTGTGCTTTCACTCACGCACTTGTGCCATCACTTGCTCGTGGTCTTCATACCAGTCCTCACATCTCCACTGATTGACATTTATGAGATTAATCTCCTCACGTTGGCACTTTCCATTGTGCTAGAGTGACACCAGTTGTAACCAAGTCTGGTAGAGTGCAGTGAATTATACATTGTTGTTCTGTATGTGTTAAAAGAACGTAAGTGGTGTTAATAGTTACATGGTAATCACCGATGAAATTTGTGGAAGTGATTATATAGTGTGATAAGTTCTTGAATGTATTACTATAAGTTATGTATAAGATTATGTTTGGAAGATTGCGGTAGAGTGTATTAGTGAATTCTGTGTATGAAGGTAGTAGCGAGAAACAAATAATTTACAAAGTGATTCTGTAAACTACCACCCAAGAACCCTCTATTTAGTTATTTTGTATACCAAAAAGGCTAACATTGCTGATACTAGGGTGGCGACTGTTAAGTGCAGACAAAGCAAGGATATTGTATGCCAATTCTACATTCCAGTATCGAATATCCATGGTACCGACAAGACAAAGTACATGTATGAGTGCCTCCATTGGGAGCAGATTTTGGCAAAAATTCTGAAAAGAAGAAACAATCGAAAAGTGGGAGAAAGGATCAAGAGACTATCAAAAGATTGACAAGAATAAAAGACGAGTTGAAATTTGAAGGAGAAAGTGATATAGGCTTATAGCACGCCTTGGATACTAAGGATTTGCTAGTATACGAAGGATAGAATCAGGAGGAATCATATGATCAAGTTTAATTTCCAATATTAACCAAAACCAATACTAAAGAGCTCATCCTTACAATGACCCAATACGGTAATAAACAAATGGTAGATGATACGGTGCAGATATTACCCAATGGGAATTTTGTACACCAAGTTTGGGGGATTCCTTAGAGACGACCTCTACATTGTGCAATTTGTAATATGGATAACCATGATATAGCATATTATGTGTATAATACTAAGGCCCATAATCGGGTCACAGTGAATGCTATCATAATTGAATCTGTACCACACAATCCTTATGTAAGGCCATATTTGAGGAACACCCGATATCCAAGGTATGATGAAGCAAATATGCAACAAGGATTAATACGACAGCCACCCTGGCCACAGATAGGACCACCAAACTTTGCACCAAGGGGATCACTAAGTTGTTACTTCTATGGAGAATTGGGACATATCCGTAGAAATTGTAAAGAGGCCTAAGAGTGTGATAAACATAGGAAGGAGAGAGGAGCACCCATGATTAATTTGGTCATCATTGCAAAACAAGACATTCAGGTAGCTACCATATAAACACGTTCAGGCCAAATGTTGCAACCTACTATTGTAGTTTATGAACTAGGTTTCAAAGAACAAGCACGAACAATCCAAGTGTATTCCACCCACCGAAAACAATTACCTAGATACAAAAAGCATCAACATCGCAGAGTGGAGCTAATCTTAAAGTATCAAAGCAGACTTTAGAGGGTACCCAAAACACAAAAGTGGAGGATTTATGGTGTATATTGAAGTCCTCTTCCATCACATTTTGGGCAACCTCTAGCCTTGATTCCAAAGGTTCGAGAACAATTCAAGCAACAATTAGGTATGTTATCTGAACTGAAAGATCCCTATGTGGCCACCATGCAGGTAGTCGAAGAGACCATAGACCATGTTGTACCTCTCATAACAGTGTGGTACAAGAACCACCACATTGATCGAGTGCTAATTGATGGAGGATCTGGTGTTAATTTAGTGTCCTTAGAGTTATGTAAAGGTTTGGATGGCTTGATTTTAAATCAATTCAATTTTTTATATGAATGGCAGACCAATCCCATGTCCACCCGATTGGACTAGTACTGGATATCCCTATTGCATTACAAGGAGCAATTTTCTCTATGACCTTTGTAGTATTAGATATACTTGCGAACACCTACAACTATAATCTCTTATTTGGTAGAACACGACCTAAACAAGCTAAAGTCCTTCACGATTGATCTAAGAAGGAATTGGTAATTAAATATAAAGATCATGAGTATCGCATACCTCTAGATACAATGAAATTGACTGAAGTGCATGCACTTGTGCACATTTCAGAACTCATACATATGATGGATGGGTTGATAGATGATGAAGAGGGTGAATTCTTGCGAGCAAATTATGACTTATTATCCTTAGGAGTAGTGGATTTACAACCAATTTTGGACCGATAGTCTCCTTCGCGTGTGTGATGAGTTGTGCCATACACGATGTCAACCCACCGGAACAAATGATTGTCCTACCAAACCCAATTGATGCGACTATTCCAAACTTGCTGGAATTAGAGGATAAGCAATCTCAACAATATATTAGTGAAGATAGCTTATAACCTGTAATTTGGGTACTAACAATAAGCCAAAACCAGTTAAAATTAGTGCCAAACTTAATGAAGAGGAGCGGAATAAAGTGCTCCAACTACTCACGAAATTCCAGGATGTCATCACCTAGGACTACCAAGATATGAAGGGTACCGACCCTCGTATTTATGAGCACCAGATAGTTCTACAACCGGATGATAAACCAATTAGGCAACCAAGTTTCCATATGAGCCCGCATTATCCATTGTTATTCAAAGAGGAAATTGATCATCTCTTGAAGGTTTGCTTTATTATCCCAATAGAACATGTTGAGTGGATATCATCCATAGTTATCGTTCCTAAAAAGCATAAGAAGCTTTGTATTTGTGTTTATTATCGAAAACTTAATAAAGCTACAATACCCGATGTTTTTCCCCCTGAATTGCATCTTCCACAAAAACAATCTCATGACTAACCAAAATGCGTTTGGTTTGTGGATGATATAGATGATAGCCTTTGCTTTCAGAACTCTACCCAACAAAAATACTATTCATTGCTTTATCATCCAATTTCCTGCATTGTTGTTCATGCACTAATGAATATGCCAAACAACCAAAGACACACAAATGAGAAATAGATGGATTGTGACCATGCCAAGCCTCATATGGAGTGATTGATTGCAGTGCTTTAGTGGGAAACGTGTTAAGTACATATGATGCACACATAACATCCTCAAGATAGAAGCATGTGGTAAAGCCTGAATTTTGACCATACACCTCGCCATCTCCATGAGTGATCTATTCTTTCTTTTAGCAACTCCATTCTATTTAACTGTATACTGCATTGTACACTAATGTTTTATCCCACATGTAGCCAAAAATGCATTAAAATTAGAAGACATACATCCCTCCCTTGATTAGAATGGAGGGTGTCCATTTTACATGCTCATAGATTTTTAGCCAAAATCACAAACTATTTAAAGCACATAAATACTTTGGCCCTTTCTTTCAATGGATATACCCATGCATGACTAGAAAAATCATCAATGAAAGTCACAAAAGGTGTCTGCATAGGACCACAAACATCACTGTGAACAAGCTTCAATTTCTCAGTAGCTCGAACTGAACCATCTTTTGGGAAAGAGGAACACTGCATTTTGCCCAAAATACAGCCTTCACATACATGTTTACAAGGTGCCTCAAGTTTGGGTGGAGATGACACTATTTCATATTTTTATAAGTGTAGCAAACTAGCAAAATTCAGATGACCAAAGCATACAAGCCAAAGCTTTGCATATGAGATATTCTGAGAATCTTGAATTGCACATGATGAATCTATCACAAATTTTGCATATTCTATATAAAATTCTAGAAGTGATAATAACATCGCCATTAGAAAGATCATGAACTGTACATCTGTCATCAATGAATTTGAAAACCAAGCCGATATTGGATAATGCTAAAATTGACAACAAATTTTCCTTGATCCTTGGTACTTACAAAGCATCTAGCAATGTGAAAGGACTACCATAAACAATCATGAAAATGATCTTACCAACTCCCATTATAGGATATACAGAATTGTTTGTGCATGTGACAATATTCTCTGTAGGGGTAGGCTCAAGTGAACTAAAGAAATTGCGCTATGAGGTAATATGTTTGGTTGCCCCACTATCAAAGTACCAAACATCTAAGTCTACTAAAGAAATGCACTTCCCATAAGAAGAAGGGTCATAGCTACAAGCAGTAGTAAACACCCATTCTTCATTCTGCACAAGGTCAGTAGAGTTTGTTTTGGGTGTAAAGGCCTCTGCAACAACCATTCTAGCCTCTTTTTTCTTTGCCTCTTTTGCAACCAATTTTAGACAACTCTTTGTGGTATGATCATTTCCTTTATAGCAGATTTCTGCTTGCTAGTAGATGATCTCCATTTTCCCTTGCCCTTCTGACTAGTGACTAACTAAGAAAGCTTGATCTGCGGCACACATGATCCACATGTTCTGCCTAGACCGATCTTTGTGGAACAAAAGATAGACTAACTCCTCGGATGTTAAGGCACGTTACCTTTCATCATCAATCAAAGAGCACAAGCAAAACCTTAATATGAATCCAGAAGAACATTAAGAAAAATCTACACAAGTGAGCTACCTGGTAAGAGTTCATCAACAAAATCAATTGTTCCTTCAAATCTTTGACCTTTTTCAAGAAACTATCCATAGAATCTCCTTCATTCATATGCTCACTCTCTAATTTTTTTCGGAGATAAGCAACATGAGCCTCATTACTTGCCTGATATAAAGTGATAAGTGTATCCCAAGCATCCTTTGCAACTTTGCAAGATTGAATGTGAGGAATAATGGCATGTTTGACAAACAAAGCTATCAATGCATGGGCTTGAGCATCTATGCCATCCCCATGAAGTTGCTATGTAGTAGGTGCAACAGGAATCGCAACACAAACAAGAATTTGAAGATTCTTCATCATCAATGCCATCTACATCACCTTCAATAATTGTATTTGTAGAGTTTTTAGGATGTTTATGAGCACCCTAGACAATATTCCACAATCCTTTTGCTATTGATACCTGATGCATCATATATGCCCATAATGGGTAATTAGTACAATCAATCTATCCTCAATAGCCAACATATGGAATACATCATTACTTTTAGCCATGTCTATTAACTAAAACACCCTGATGTAGAAAAATGATTGAATCTCAAAAAGTTGAATAGAACTACCCTATCGAGCTCTACTAAATCTATAGAAGACTTTGAGCCGCTTGTACTGGCCAACCAAATCTTGCATATATGTTTGGAACAAAGGGATGAAATTGCTTGCACAGACACTATGATATTGCGTTTGGAGGCCAAAATGACCTCATACCAAAATTGTGATGCCACAATTAAGATAAATAGTTTTGAACTCCTAATTGTCGTGAGTATTCTTACCAATTTTCATGTAATTCTGAGACTCTGATCAAAGGGGTGTTGATGATGCCCTAGATGAAGTGGTGACATGCTCTGATACCAATTGGTTGAGTTTGAGGTCTTAGAAAACACACAAATAACACAAGGAAGAAGAAGAAGAAGCTTGGAGAACAACACACAATATTGAATGAATTACCAAGCGAATGTTCAAAGATAAGTGACCCATTAGGGTTATAGGCATATATTCAAGAGGGGGAAAAAAACCTCGTAAGGAGGGAAAAACGTGCCCCAATGGTCCTAAGTGTGTTCACACACATCACTACTGAAATATATCAACAACACACAAGAGGACTTGTGCACACATACATGAGCATATATGCATAAGCATGCACACAAGCCTCACTCATGAAAAACGCACAAGAGCTCTAGAAAACTCATAGTTGCATTAGACGGAAGAAAAAATAACCAAGAAGAAGCTTACAAATGACTGTGAGCTCGTTATGATAAGCCTCTTTTAAAAGTAACCCTCTACACTTCAATTTCTGCCATCGTTAAAAATAGATCCAAAAACTCCATTTGGTGTCCAAACCAAGTGCAAAAAAATCATACAAAATTCTAGAGGTTAGGTGGTTAGTGTTCAAGCTCTAGGACTCCTCGGCTTGCACACAAATGGAGCATTTTACAAGAATTGATGTTCAAACCTAAACTCTAGAAAGCGGGCTTTTACATGTGAGTGGTTGATTATATGGGGAAATTTGGAATTTTTGTGGCCCTTCTTAGTACTTGCTTTGCTTTTGCACTTCCATCCACTTTCTTAGCTTTGATTAGCTACAATCTAGATATTCTTTTCTTTCCTTTATTATTCATAAAACTTCAAGTGAGCCTACAACAAAGTGTCGAATGCACATTTCATCTTTCACATGGATGCTAAAAATTTAACATACACTTTATGGAGATCTTGTATGTCTTCAAGGTTTTGACCTCCCTTCCATACTAGCTAGATTTAGCCTTCTTTCATTTGATTGAATTGGATTGATCATAAAATAAATTAGTCTTTTATGAGTGCTTTTTGAATATTTTTTCTATTTTTACTTGTAAAAGAACTTGAAACACCTATTTCCCATGCACAGAAACTTGAAATTTTTACACAACAAAAATTAACAAGTCCTTAAATGCACTACTACTTAAAATTTTTTATCCTAACATATAATTTGGCATTTTTAATCCTATCATAGAGGAGGGTGAGACAAGTTCCATGAGATCAATCAATAAAATTTACCCTAAATATAATGAAATTGATAGGATCTCTCCTTATATTGAATTCAAAATTAGTATTGAGAGTTTTTCAAACGATTTTATCAATTTTGGAAGTCAATGATCTAATAAACAATAAATAATAAAAGCTTTTTGCTCCTCTATGCGCAATGTAATTTACTTTGCTAGGTATTTGTTGTATACGTGGAAGCATTCACGTTCCTCCAAACAAAATTGAGAGTGCTTTTTTATCACGAAGGAACAAAACCCTCATAGCTTCATGTTCCATCTTGCTTTGCTCCATCGTACTTGGCATCTTCCATAGATCATTGATTGGATATCCATCTCCTATGGAGATTTGGGATGTCTTCTACTTTGTTAGCTCCCTTTATGAAGTACATAATTTTGTGTTTTTGTAGCTCGCTAGAGACGCATGGCAACTCCATCGCATTGAAATGACCTCTCCCTCAGGGGATGAGCCTTTGATGAGTGAGGTTTGCATCTTCCCCCATTGTAGCATCAGAAATTATTCTCTTTCAACAGAACATAAAAACAAAATTACTATAGTAAACCTTTCCACCTCTTGAAAAAGTGGACAACCTTAGCAAAATCCAATAGGGCGATATGAATGAACTGATGATGGACCGAATTAAAATTTGTAACAAGAACTTGAATTAATGAATATGATTGAACCCATGATAGACCGAATTAAAATTTGTAAAACAATTCTTGAACAACTATTGCTTGATAATGGTAGAGGTGCATGGTCTGAATGGTAAACACGTTGAACCCTTCGAGTGGATGACCAATGTTCATTCACAAATCAGCCTGATGTTATCTGTTGAATGCTGTAGAAGTGTATAGGAATGCTAGCTCAAAGATGGAACTCCAAAATAAAAACAATTGATTGATAATTTGTCAAGCGAGGTTCTTGAAACGACCTCGCATGAGCTCTGAAGGTGTGTTTAGAGGTGTTCATCACCTAATCTGCATTCTTCCCTTGAGGAATCCGAGGGAGGACTTCTTCCACAAAACTTGAAAATCCTTGGATGAAATTTGAGCCCACCCATAATGAAGACTAAACAATACCTTAAATTCTTAAATTCAGGCCTCTAATCTTTTCATATGTCGGCTTTTCAACACAAGCCTTGAGCTTTTTGCAAAACCATAGAGTTCAAAGTAAATCTGTCTCTTGTAAGTTCAAAGTAAATCTGCACAATAATGCACATTGCTAGATATTTGTTCTATATGTGGAAGCATTCATGTTCGTCCAAACTTTACATTTTTACACAACAAAAACTGTCACAAATCCTATGAGGAATGAGGAGTATGATACGTCCCGACCTATTCATTGTCCGGTGGTGCACTCAAGCTCCATTTTTATGTGCCTTGCTCACTTCCAATTTTTTGTAAGCTCCAAGTCCCATGAGGGATTAGTGGGTTAGCATGCCATGGATTAGTGGAGTGATTATTCCAATTTTTCGTAAGCTCCAAATCCCATGAAAGATTAGTGGGTTAGCATGTCATGGATTAGTCAAGTGATTATTCCCCTTTTGATGATCTATTTCAGTCGTCATAGATGCACTTCACCACTTTTCTGTAGAAGGAGAGTCTAAGTCCCCAACAAAGGAGGGTTTGATGAATTTCCCCCTTTTGTTTTTGTTTATACATTAGTGGAGATCTCTGTATATGTGATGTATCCATCTATTCAAGTATGTATATGTGATGTTCAACCCTTTGTTTGGTTGGGTCTTTCATCTCTAAGTTCAACCCCTCCCTACAACAAGATAGATGTGGGCTCTAAGTTAGTGTATTGCCTTCCGACAGAATTAAACCAATTGCTTTCACATAGTTTTTTTCAAGTGTCACCTCTAGATTGTTTAACTCTCAGTTTGTGGGATAGAAAGTTCATGGTACGTTGCCCGTTCACTTGTAGAATATTTTTTCAATTTTCAAACAGTTCAAGCAAGCAATATTAGGCTTCGGATCTAGCGGGCATGGTTTAACGGATGTGCCTTGTACTCTTAAGCAGATGGCCAGGGTCCAAGTCCCACCCGAGACTAGATACCTCAGAGTTCCCCAAGATGAATGCCTCTATCTTAAGAGGTTGGACGTATGTCTTTCAAAATTCATTGTACTCTCAAAAAAAAAATATTAAGCTTCGGCCGAACTTCCTCTTAAAAAAAAGAAAAATACTCCCGAGTCCTAAATATGTAAGTACGGTGTCCCGTTAGGCACCTCTTCTACACTGATCGTTGACTCGTACAGGCTTCCATACAAAGCTTAACGTCCCCCTTGGGGTTGACAATGCTCCCATGTCACTGCAGGTCTCTGACGGGACGGATTGGTTGCCCCTTCTCTCACTCATTGTATGTGGTAAATCCCACAATGTCTCATGTAGAGATAGGAGTGGGACTAGGCAGGTCCAACAACGTCCAACCTTGTGTGGCCGCAACTCCTGGGTCTGTCTGTAGTTGAGCTACTGTGTATTGTAGTAGTTCTTGGAGGGATTGAAGTTACGGTGCGAAGTAAGTCCCATGCGGGATCTGCTACAGAGTACCGCCAAACACTGTTGCTTCTCCGTGCCCAATCTTATATCCTATACTGTGTTATGGAGCAGAAGACAACAAAAAGCTCGGAGATGATGACGAAGGGAATGCATCTTAGAGAGGATAACAAGGGATTCATGCATGGTCCGGCCCAGGATCACTCAGCTCCGGCCCACGATAACAAGGTTGAAGTGATTCATGCATGGTCCGGCCCACGATCACTCAGCACCAGCCTCATGTATTCCTTTGCTCAGGTGCATAAAACACAAACTCAAATAAATACGCACACAAACTGTTTCTTTCTTTCCTTATCCATATTTCTGTACTGTAGCAGCTATGTGCACGTACGTTCCTCTGCTTATTTGGCAGGATGAGTCTCTAATAAATGAATCCTTTTCTGTCTACCTCTTTTCTGATCTGAAAGTAAATTTCTGTTGGAAAATCTTATGAACCGACTGAGCTCGTCCTTCCAACTGAGCTTGTCTCTTACGGAGGATGGCAAGTTCCTTTGCTCGAACTTGAGATTGAAACAAGCCACATGTAAATTGAAAGCAAGCCTGTTATCTTAAGGAGGATGGCAAGCTCTCTTGCTCAGTGTTTGGACCTGAGATTGAAAGAACCCACATGTAAATTGAAAGCAAGCCTGTCACATTGCTGGGTACAGTGTGTCCAGCAATGTGAAACAAGCCTTTTGTGAATTGCATGCGAGTCTGTCACATTTTTGGACACAACGTTCCCCTGCCCCTTTCGCAGGAGGAGTCTCTAGCCTAAGAGTCCATGCTTCCTGTCAACAAACCAATTCAATTATCTGCAAACCTCTTTCCGGAACCTCAGTTTGTGTTCATCCATCACACACTCTGGGGGCTGGTTTCTAAGGTGAACGGCAAGTTCCCTGCCCAGGGATCGCACGTTAGCCTTGGCAAGCCTCCTTGCAAGTTCAAAGTAAATTTGTTGCTTCGTTGGGAAGAGTAAACCTCTAGAAAGGAAAATACCAAGGTAAACTAGACATTTCACATTTGCATGGAAACAAGGTTCAAAATATAACCTAGACCCGGGAGACCTCTTGGCGGAGGTAGCAAAGTCAGTCATAAGAAAAGATGTTCTAAGGTTATTTGTAGATGACATGCTTATCGAGTAGAGGAAACAAAATAAGGATTACATTTCTTAGCCATGTGCATGCAGTTTATTTCTTTTAAATTCGATAGCTTTCATGGAAAGGAAAGACAATTTGACTGTTACATGTGCAGTTACAGAAACGTGATATTATATTATTATTCGCTGGGAAATCTGATATGTGAAAATGATAGCAGCTCCACTATTGAAGTTCCTTGCAATATATTCAGAGTACCACATCTTTTGAAGTATGAAGAGCCAGATTTGCGAGTGTCTACCATGAATACATTTCGAACTGGATTTCTGCCTCCATTTTATTCTAAGTTGACTGAATCCCTAGCCCTGTCGAGTCAAAACATTGGGAAGGCAGGGATACTGGCCTAATTTTCTTCACTTGCTGAATGTTCCTAGGGGTTTGTTGTTGTGAGAAATGACGAGTTGGAGCAATGCTGTCAAAATAGAGTTTTGGGATTTGAAGTGAAAACTCTTCAATGGGTTCTACTTTATGGACTCCACAATGATAACAGTATGAAGATCGATAAAAGAGCTATTGTCCAGCCTGATGATGTATGGGATAGTGCTCCCATGTCACTGCAGGTCTCTGATGGGAGGGATTGATTACCCCCTCTCTCACTGTATGTGGTAAATCCCACAATGTCTCATTAAGAGTCTAGAGATAGGAGTGGAACTTGGCAGGTCCAACAACGTTCAATCTTGTGTGGCCCCAAATCCTGGGTCTATCTGTAGTTGAGCTACTGTGTGTTCTAGTTGCGACGTTAAGTACTGCGTAGGATCTGCTACAGTGTACCTCCTAGCACTATATTGCTCCGTGCCCAATCTCATATTCTATACGGTGTTGAAGTAAAAGTGCATCAGTGCCTCAGTAGACCTTCACATCTTTTACTACCAATTATGCAGAATTATCCTCAAGTCAGATTTCTACGGCACTACACAATGGAGTGCACACCGTTGAAGTCACCATTAGGCGTGATCCCCTTTGTACGCAATGCCAAAGAGGAGCCTAAGTCTTAAGACCTTCCCCACTCAGGGACAAGTCGGATCCCGTGTTCCTTTATTTATAATTGGACAGATATATATAAATAAGGAAGGTACAAGATTTCCGGGATAGCTTTCAATTATGATATTTACAGTTGCAAGTGTCCTTTTACCTAGTACCATGTAGATGGTGATGGCTAGGATTGCTTCAGTTTGTCACACTCCACAATCCCACATTATGGATCCACCTTTGCATTAGGTGTTACTTTCTGCGCTTGGCCGTTAATCCCGGCAAGGTCCTGGCACCATATATGCCTGTCCTTCATACCTTTGATGTGGCATCACCTGATCTCAATTCGTCCCTTGAGAAATCCAAGGGAGGATTTCTTCTTGGTCCACCACAGAATGAAAATCCTTGGATGAAATTTGAGCCCATCCACAATGAAAACTAAACGATGGCTTAAGTTCATAGTCAAATTTGACCATGAGAGTAATACCTCTCTCATTGTCTCATGTGTGAGATTGTGGCTGCATGCATGAGTGGCGAGACATGAGAGCTCCCACTGCCGCAAGCCTGTTTAAAGGCTAACTGTGCAAGAGTCAGTGTAACAATGCAATTGGAGAACTTGGAACCTTTCCTCAACCGGAAGTCCGAACTACGACAATGGGAAGGCTGCCTTTTTCCTAGACCACTCTGCTTCTCCTATGTATAGCACAAGATTGTCATTCTCAACTCCACTTCTTACTCTTCTTTGCATGCACAAATTTTACCTCTGACTCTCCTATTAGAGAGCCCCTTTGCACCTTGATGATGACATATTGAAGGCGAGGTTTTGCCGATCTTGAAAGTTTGACTTCATAAAGTTAAAATAAAATGTGAAGGTTCTTTGTAATGAATCATGCATTCATATGTTGGCTTTTCAGATGCATGGTCTCGAGCTTCTTGCAGACCCATAGAGCTGCAACAAAAGACTTAAAGGTTGCACGATGCATGGGGGAGAAATGAAAACAATGCTTTTTTTATTTTTGTTTAGAGTATGACACGGTATCGGAGAGTGGGAAATGGAATGCCCTCAAACCTTGAGGATATTGAAGAATGCCCTGCATGTTTCTGACGTTCAGTGATTGGCTGTCAATATAGAAAGAAATTTTGCATATCGAAAAAAGAATCTAGCTCTATGCATTGCGATGTGTGACTCATAAGAGTTGAGAGTCTGACTCGAGACCCTCATCGTTCCATCTCGTACTTACAAAGATATAAATATTCATTTTACTTCTTGGCCATATTTAAGGGTTGACATCATGTTTTTGTGCCAAATTCTAATTTAAAAGGCTGGAGCCTGGGCTTGCTTATGGATAAATGCTACTCTCTTTGATCTCGTGTGCTTGATCTAGGGTACGTGATTGCGTTATGGAGCAAAAAACAACAAAAATCTTGGAGATGATGATGAAGGGAATGTACGTTAGAGAGGATCACAAGGGTTGTGAGAAGGTTGAAGTGTTTCATGCATGGTCCTGCCCACAATCACTCAGCAGCAGCCTCATGTATTCGTTTGCTTAGGTGCATAAAACAGAAACACAAATAAATACACACGCATACTGTTTCTTTCTTTCTTTATACATTTTTCTATACTCTGAAAGCTACGTGCATGTATGTTCCTTTTCTTATTTTGCAAGATGAGTCCCTAATAAATGAATCCTATTTTTTGTCTACCTATTTTTCGAGGTAAAAGTGGATATCGGTTGCAAAATCTCAAATCGTATCCCTTAATTACGAACTGATTGAGCTCATCTCTTAAGGAGGACGACAATTGCCTTGCTTAGTGTTTGAACCTGAGATTGAAACAAGCGGCTTTCAAATTGAATGCAAGCTTGTTACATTGTTGGATACAATGTGTCCAACAATGTGAAACAAGCCTCTTGTGGATTCCAAACGAGTCTGTCATATTATTGGACACAACGTTGCTCTGCATGTTTTGCAGGACGAGTCCCTACCTAAGAATCCATGCTTCCTACCAATAAACCAATGCGATTATCTCCAAACCTCCTCCTCAAACTTAGAGAGCAAATTTGAGTCGGTGAACATCACTTTGTATTCATCCACCACAAACTATGTGGGCTGGTTTCTAAGGAGAATGGCAATTTCCTTGCTGAGGACTTGCATGTTAGGCTTGGCAAACCTCTTGTAAGTTCAAAGTAAATATGTCGCTTCATTGGGTACAGTAATGTACTTTGCTAGGTATTTGTTGTATTCCTGGAAGCATTCATGTTCGTCCAAACTTGACACTTTTACACAACAAAAACTTTCAAGTGCTTAAATGCACTACTAACTTGACATTTTTAATCCTATGTTATCATTGGACATTTTTTATTCCTATCATAGAGGAGTGTGAGATATGTTCCACGAGAGGAATTGATAAAATTTGCCCTAAAGTCAATGAAATTGATAGGGTCTCTCCTTATATTGCATCTGAAAGTTGTGTTGAGAATTTTTCAAATGATCTTATCAATTTTAAAAGACTGATAAAATAAAGATCATATAATAAAAGCATTTTGTTCTTCTTTGTGCAATGTCATGTACTTTGCTAAGTATTTGTTGTATACATGGAAGCATTCATGCTCGTCAAAACTTCATCGTATGTTTCATCAATAACAAAATGGAAATTTTGCTTTTTTATCACCAAGGACCACAACCCTCATAACTTCATGTTCCATCTTAGTTTACTCCATCGTACTTGGCATCTTCCATGGATCATTGATTGGATGTTAATCTCCCATGGAGATTTGGGATGTCGTCTAGTTTGTTAGCTCCCTTTATGGAGTACCCAATTTTGTGTCTTTGTAGTTGGGTAGAGATGCATGCGAACTCCATCTCATTGAAATGACCTTTCCCTTAAGGGATGAGCTTTTCGTGAGTGACATTTGCATCTTCCCCCATTGTATTATGAAAAATCATTTTGTTTCAATAGAATCTAAGAAAATATTACTATGATAAAACTTTCCACCTCTTGAAAAGGTCGAAAACCTTAACAAGATCCAATTCGGCGATATGAATGAATCGATGATAGACGGAATTAAAATTTTTAACAAGAACTTGAATTAAGCAATATATATGAAGTTTGAACCCATGATCGATTGCATTAAAATTTGTAAAAAAAAACTTGAATTAGCTATTGCTTGATAATGGTGGAGCTGCATGGTGTAGTGGTAAACACATTCAACCCGTGACAGAATGTCCAAGGTTTAGTCTCAAATCGGCTTGATGTTAGCTCTTGAATGTTGGAAAAGTGTATAGGAGGAACCTCAACCTTACGACCTTCTCCACTCACGGACAAGTCGAGATCCCGTATCTCTTCATTATAATTGCACCCAAGGAAGGTACAAGATTTGAGAGAAGCTTTCAATTATGATATTTATAATTCCAAGTGTCCCTTTTACCAAGTACCATCATCCATGTAGATGGTGATGGTTAGGATTGCTTCAATTTCTCACACTCCCCAATCCCACGTTATGGATAACATTTGCATTAGGTGTTACTTTCTGCGCTCGGCCTTTAATCCAAGCTCGTGGTACCCTTTATGCCCTTCCTTAATACCGAACACTTAATCCTCTTCAATGCTACTAGATGCTAGTTAATTACGCTCTCACACAATGTTAATTCTCACTAAAATGGAATTTTCCTAGTGGCAAATAAATGAGTATAGTGAAACATAATCCCCTTATGCTATTGTTGGAAAGACAATCTAGCACCCCCCCTTACTCTCCCAATGTAGCATGACCCTATACAACTTGTCCAACGTCCTTGGTCTGTGGATATCACATGAGCAAAAAACCCAGTTTGCTTCCTCAACACCCCTTGTTGCATGCATTACTATTGGAGGAAAATTGCCTCACCATTTCTTGCCTAGTCTCCTGTCTCGGTGGATAGGACCGTTTTGGTTTGGCTATTTATTCATAAATGGATATATTGGGACATGTCCAAAGTCATTATATGTATTTTTACTCCAGTTTTTCTATGCAAATCGAGGAGTCCCCAAATTGATAGTCTAAGCCACTAGAATTTTGTCAGATTTTTCAAATCTCATTTTGGAGGCAGTATGAAGGTTTAGGACCAATTTTAAGTTAAGCCGGAGATTAGAATGTGAACAAGGATCAACTTTAAAATTGCCTATAAAATGCAATGGGCTCTCATTTTTTTTTAATTTTTTTCTGATTAGCTCTTGTATTCTTCTCAAGTCTTGTGAATGAAGGTGAGGTTCTTGGATTTAGTTTTTTCTCACTGGTGAGAGTGGCTTGCATGCATGTGTGCATGTGCGTGCATCTTTCTTGAGTGACGTGTTGTGAGTATCGGGATCTCCACACTATTGACACTCTTCCCTCAAATTGACATCGTGGGTTGTGAATGCTACACTTGATACCGGGTTGATTTTTTGAGAGTTTGGAGTGCTCTACATCTCAACAACCTAATATTCCCGAATCCTCTTTTCTGAAAAACATTACCAACAAGCTTCTCGAACATGCTTCATGGATTCAAAAAGCCATGGGAAACAAGAAATGTGTCACTCGCTTGACTGAATGTAGATGAAGAGGGAGCATAAATGAGTGTAACAAATAAGAAAACCAAACGGTGGATTATTTGTGTGTGATCAAATGAAGAAAAACCTTAGGCTCTTAGCTTTCATATGAACTTCATTTTGTACCTATCACTTCAACCTAACTATGCAATTAAAAAAAAGGGAAGATGATTATAGAGCTACATGAGCTATCTTCCGTGCAACATATCAGTCCATGAACATAGTTATTGATGAGACGTGTCCCCGACAACAACATCAAAATGTTCGAACTATAGACCCATGAGCATGATACATGTACCGCATCAGCATCAAGTGGTGCATGTTTGCCCAGACAAAGATAGACGCAGACTAAGAGATAGAGAACTCAGATTCTCAGATTGTCAAGAGTAATGCCGCTACAACGATGGTGCTATCCACCAGTGCACTCCCAATATGGAGCTTAGATGGCGATCTAGACAGACTCTAGATGAAGGGCTTACTAGTGCGCAATGCTATGTAAAGCTGAACATGGGCCATGCTTATATAGCTTTTACAAAGGGATTCGGTATAGATAAACGTAGTCGGGAAATACAAAATAGTCGATAAAATATACAATCCAATAATATCTCCACGACCAGAAGTCCTACCGTTTCAGCCCTATGGGCCAAGGGGATAGGCCCCTTGTACCCTATAGAAGGGGAAAAGCCCTCCTCTGCACTCCCCCCATTAAGGTTCTATGGGGAAACTGCATGACGCCACAGGGCCTTTATTTTCGCCTTGAATGGCAACCCAGTGGTCCGAAAGTTTATGCCCTACCAGCATCAGCCTCATGTTTTACTTTTTCTTTCTTATCCATATTTCTGTACTGTAGCAGCTATGTGCATAAAACACAAACACAAATAAATATGCACACCAACTGTTTCTTTTATCTCTATCCATATTTCTGTACTGTAGCAGCTATGTGCATGTACGTTCCTCTGCCTGTTTCGCAGCATGAATCCCTCATAAATGAATCCTATTTTCTGTCTACCTCTTTTACGAGCTGAAAGTGGGTTTAGGTTGGAAAATCTCAAAGCATATCCCTTAATTACGAATGAACTGAGCTCGTCTCCTAAGGACTGCCAGTTCCTTTGGTCAGTGTTTGAACCTCAGATTGAAGCAAGCCACTTGTAAATTGAAAGCAAGCCTGTTACATTGCTGGATATAGTGTGTCCAGCAATGTGAAACAGGCCTCTTGTGAATTGCAAGCGAGTCCGTCACGTTGTTGGATGCACCATTGCTCTGCCTCTTTCGACAAGTCCCTAGCCTAAGAGTCGATGCTTCCTGTCAATAAACTGATCTGATTATCTGCAAACCTCTTTCCGGGGTTGAGAGAGAAAAGCCCCAATTTTCCGCAATTAAAACAATCAAAATTTCCCATTTCAAATGGACCAGATCTCACGTACCTCACCCTATACAACTATCATAAAAAAAAAATAAAAATAAAATTTAATTTCATTTTTTTTAATCTTGGTCCTATTATTCACAGGAGGATATATCCTCGGATGAGCTGCCTGGTGAGTGACCAGTGCTTCAAAGATACATACAACTATCAGATGCATACATACATAGATTTTTATAAATGGTTCTTCAATTATTATTGTATTATTGTTGTTACTTTTTTTGGGAGAAGACTACTTTGGAATTTTGAGCTATCTTGGACTCTAATATCCATCAAGCAGATTTGTTTGTAGGTTTGGCACAAAATGATAATTATGGAATCTTATTAAAACGAGTTCTTCAAAGGGCTTTGTCAGTTACTGGGAGACTGCACAAATAAGTTCTTGGTGTATTCATAGCAAGGAAGGAGGGAAGGAAGTAGATGAGAATGAACAGAGAGTGGAGGGGAGACAGAGAGGGGGGATAGGGTAGGGAGGAAGTGAAAGTTTTTTAATAATAATTCCATGGCATTTTTTAAACAGAGAGATGATACAGAGGTTCTTGATGAACCTCTATATGCCCACTATTTGCATGTTTCTGGAGCACAAAGGCCATACAGAGAGGAGCTGCTGTCAAAGATGGTATGTTGATTATTCTTCCCATAATGAAAGAGTTGATGGACTTGAGATGGAGCCTTTCTCATCATTGCAGACTGTATTCTGATAGATTTAGGAGTATATAGGGATTCATTTTACTGCTTTGAGTTGATTCCTGATAACTTGGCTCATCTCTATTTTTCCAGGAATGTGATGGTAACAAGGTTTTTCATGATGTGATAATGGGACCCGGCTATAGAAAATACAGGTACTGTAAGGTGAGATACCCCTCTTTTATTGTCCAGCATAGTTCCTTTCTTGATCACTTATCTGTATAAGCGTTAACTGTCAATGATTTTGAGACGCATCATTCAACTGGCATTTGAAAATATATATTGTCGTGTAATAGTGAATTGCTGTTTGTCATAGCTAGTTAGACTCACCTTAATACCATATGTTGAGAGTCCTTCATTTTATTCAAATTGCATGAGGAATTGTATTTCGAGAATAATGAGAACAATACCACCACCACTACCAATACCATTAGTCTTGGGTGTTGCTGATTGTAGAGCCCTATGTTTTACTTATAGAAGCTATCTTTGTACTTGCCCCATTTTCGTACTTGCATGTACTTACATTTGGTACTTTGTACTTACATTTGGTACTCTGCACTTGCATTTGGTACTTGCTTGTGCTTCACGGACTAAAGTGTGCACATAGGACCCTCCTTTTATGAGTGAAGGATCACTAGTGAATGTGAAGAAGTGGATTAACTTGTATGTGAAAGAAAGACCCCCCTTTGAAATTCCTTTACCTTTCCCCTCTTTCTCCCTTCATCTGCATAAGTGTTTGTGCCCTTCCTCGCTTGCCAAGTGGCACTCGATCTCCTCGCTCCTCTTTTGCCAAGTGGTACTGACATGTACACTCTCTCTCTCTCTCTCTCTCTCTCTCTCTCTCTCTCCCCCCTCCACTTCCTTTTCTCTTCATGTGGAATCACTTGTGCATCTTTCCTCTCCTTCCACTTTCTCGTATGCTCCCCCACAAGTGTATTTGTTAATATGTTCTGCTTCATTTGGAGCACGACTTGATTATCCACATGTAAAAAGAGGCAACAATGTATCGTACATATCTTTAGAGCTAACTGATGTCTTCTTGGTACGTGAAAGTAAGGGTTGAATTGCATCTTCCATAAAAACAACATCATGGATCTCTAGAATGCGTTTAGTTTGTGGATGACACATACGATAGTCTTTGCTTTTAGAATTTTACCGAGCATCCTTTGCAGCTAGTTTAGGACAACTCTCCATGACATGAGCATTTGCCCTATAGACTATAGTACTTGAAAACTGTTTTTGCTTTCTGTTTTCTTGTCATCTTTATCTTCATTCTTTGACTGAGCCACCTCTTTGGCTGTTAAAACTGCTTTTGAATCTAAAAATTAATGGTTTTGGGTGCCTTTTATTATTGATGAAGCAATCCAATCATATTAGAGCTCTTCAACTATTCATTGAAACCATTTTGAACATATTAAGCTTGCACGCTTTCAACAATTGAACATGTATGTAACGAAGCACTTTCTCTGGAAATGAGTCACAACATTCAATAGTTACAAAAGTTCTTTCAAAGAAAAGAAAAACTTTAGGTTCCCTTCTTTGATTGCCACAATGATTTAGAAAGAAAGAAGAACCACGAAAGATTTATTTGTGTCCATGGGGAGTCAAACAGTCACAAGGGAGACAATGATAAGGGAGTTAAACAATCATGTGTGGAAGGATGGACTGTTTTGTGGCCCTTTGGAACTCTACTAAAGCAGAAGCACTATGGAAGACATGGAAGGGGAAATGAATGGTAAACTTTGGAAGCTTTCCCAAGGATCTTGAAATAAATAGACCCCTTACCATGTTAGGTAAAGGAATCAAGAGCTATGAGAGTGTCCCCCATTTAGACATTCGATGATCTTTGTAATCCAAGGAGAAAAGCTAAAAAGGACATGAATCCCTTACAAAGGGGACAAAATGTTCATTCACCTGGTTTGTATCTCCTCCTAATTATCTCGTACATTGTCTCTTTTCAATTAAGTTCGTTGGCCAAAAAAAAAAAATCATAAGGGACACATACAATGATGCCAGAAAGGTAATCTTAGTCATATGTAATCTCTCGATTATGATCAGAGTATTACACCAAATACTTAAAGATGATCCTCAATTAACATCCATCTAAAGATGAAGATATAGTTCCTCAATCAAGTAACATTAACATATTTGGGAAAGCCATGTGGTACTTGGACCAATAATGAACTAGGGAATATCAATATCACTTAGTTTCTTTAACTTAACTGTTTCACTTATAAGATGTCTTAATCTTTACTTCATGTCGTATGTTAGGTAATGCTAACATAATTACTATGGTTTTCTTATGGAGGTCTTTCATCACCAGTATTCTTTTTTGATAAGTATGCTAGCTTCAACATTGTTTTATCTAGCTTAGCATTTCAACAGAATTGTCCATTCTCACAGATGGATGAAGTCATCTTGCTTCCTTCAATTGTCCTAGTCTTAGTATTTCTTCCCATAAATATTTGTTTCGTTTTGCATATACATAATTTTTCAATGAAACTGTGCTGGTGGCAATATCTCTCTTCAAAATTCACAAGCTAGATATTTATAGGAGAAATTGTGGTGAATTTATAAACTGTTATTCATGTTCTCATCCATCTTATCGTCAGTATATTAGAAGTTTTCATTTGTTAAAAGTGCATGCACTGGCTAGTGGGACTTAATGGCTGATTTTCTTGGTTACAGCATATTGCGAAGCAGAAAACAAGCCACATAACAAGCGAGATACTGGCGACAGGGAAACATTTTATCTTAATCAGGGATCCTCTATATTCTCTTGTGAGTATCTTAAGCTATCTGTCTTTGGTTCAAAGAAATCTAAACATTAACCTCATGAAATTTGTCACACTTTAGAATATATTCTTTACATGTGTTAGATATAAGAAGAAAAATCAGGAAAGCATTGTGTTAATGATATAGTAATATACACTCTCATTATTAATCAAACTGTTTTGCAGGTTCCAAACATATGAAGTATTTTCTTGTTCTCTGTTTGGTAATAAGTTTACTTAAATATATATATTTTAACAACTTGTTAAATTGCTCAAACACTTCCCTCATTAACTTCGATGTTATCATTAGCAAGTTTAGATAAAGAAACTGGGTTTTCCTTGCAAATATATCTCCAATACAGGCTGAAATTTGTGTATGTGTATACTGTTCCAGATCTTAGTTCAATGAATCTAGATTTTCTGAAAATAACTTACCACTCAGAAGCAGTTGAAACCTTGTCAAAACCGGGCATACATCCATGTAGATTATGACTGGTATGCAGCAGAAGTAAGTGTTTTTTGATCAGCAAAAACTGCTTCCAGAATATTTTCATGAGTGATTGTAGACGAAATTTCTGTGCTCTAGTGTGTGGATGTGTGCAAAGGGAAGTATGTGATTGCTCTTAGTTGTGAATCAGGAGATTCTTCAGATAGTGGATTGAAAGCTTAATAAAATTTACAGGTAGAACCATATACAAGAGAGAATGAACAAGACAAAAGTACACAAACTTGTGTACAGGTTAAGATAGCACTGTAATAAAATAAAAATTAATACAAGGAGCTAAAATGAAACCAATGAATTTATTGAAATGAGCTTAGAGCTTACAATCGAAGTGACCAAGAATCATTTTGAACCCTGTTCCTTCTATAAGGCCTCCCAAGTTTGCTTCACAGCTTGTCAACCGCTAATAAGGTCTCCAAGGCCAACCTCTCCTCACGGAAGGAATATTCTTTGTGTGCACGATGACCTTGGCTCATAGTGGGCTTGGTTCCAAGTAGGCTTTCATGTGTGTGTATCCATTTCAAAAGGGTAAGGATTTGTACAAATTTCTCAAATGGGAGGCTTTCTAGACATTTTAGTACATGGAGCTTAAGCAAAACTCTACTTGTCCAAATCACTATCTATTTCCGAAGTTTAGAAAATAAATCTTGTAGTTGGGGACTTTATCAGGTCTACTATTCTTCTTATGAAGATCTGGTTGACTATTTTTTTAACGAAGATTTGGTTATTTATGGGAAAAAATTATTTCTAGATTTCAAGGGAGATCGGGATACCATAATTGGTCAAAGCCACTCTCTTTGTGTCTAGATAAAGTTAGAATAGAGATCCTCAATCTAAAAGTTTTTATTCATTCAGTTCATTTAGGTTATCTAGATCTTAATTCCAAAATCTTAATTTCTTTTAATTCCAAATCTTCAAATCAATTCAATCATAGTATTATAATTCATAGCACTGTAATTCAATTATGACTTCTTTTACAATCTATTTGATCAATGGTGCACCTCATCTCATTTTGTTATTTCAATTGGCAAATGCTATTTTTGTTTCTATGGACTGAAATCTTTAGATCAAGCTAATCACATCCTATCTAGAAGGATTTGTCAAGTATGGTTCATCTATGGTATGTGATCATATGTAAGGTTGTTGCATTCGATGCATATGATAGATTATATATATATATATACTATATATACATATATATATATATCTACATATATATATGTATATATATATATATAGATATATATATATATATATATATA
>CM035436.1:152233932-152298085 GCA_020310875.1 Ceratopteris richardii | reverse complement strand
TAATGATATCATGTGGCACTTAAGGCTTGCTGCGGATAAGAGACTTTTTAACGTCTATTAGAGGCGAAAATCGGCCTATGAGACAAAACATATAATAATAGCTTGCGTCGAGGGTGTGGGGTGCTATGGGCATGCATTCTATATGCTCAATAAGTGAATCTCTCTTTGGTGGGGACGGGCTCTTCGGAGTGGGGGTCTGGATCGTCGACACTATTGTCTAAGCTCGTCTACTCTATGTAATGTGACACCCCGCGTCAATCTGGTTCCTCGAGTGGTTGTGGGTCTGAAAAAATCTGTAATATAAGTCTGGGGTCAGGTGTATCTCCATCTGCTCCTGGAGAAGTGATGCATGGCGGCACTGGAGCTCTACTAGGAAACGACCTAGAGGGCGGTGGTCCTCCGTCTCCAATAAAGCCTTCATCTGTCTGGCCCCCCCCCGAAGAGATGTGGGTAGGGGTCTCTGATGTCCTCATATGCCTGGCATATGGATGTGTAGTGCGCCTCGTCCTCCACCTCCTCTCGGCATATCCTGCATAATCTCTCATCCCTGGGGGTAGGGTATGTGTCGCACGTCCAACCTCAATCTCGAGCTGGTGTGATGATACTCTGAGCTGCCCAATGGCCACTCTCTCTGGTGGTGCCATGTATTTATCCATGTATTGTGGTCTCTGAATGAAACCATCCGCTGTCATAGTTAGGAAGTGCTCTTTGTAGTGTTGCCTCTTTGTGGAAAGAGGCTCCCGTGGTTCCACCCATGTCTCCGTGATGTGTATCTGCAGTAGGTCTTCCTCTCCGAATGAGAGAGGGTAATGTAGGGGGAAGAGAGGTCATAGTGAAAAGGGGAGAGATCGGTAATGCTCATGCCATGGTCTGATAACTATCGGTAGGTCTGTGCGTACCATACTCTGTCGTGTCGCGTCTCTGCCAAATGTCTAGAGGTCTCAAATGCAAGCCTGGTGAGTCTGCTGGTGGGAGCTCTCTGACTCTCAGAATAAAGGTCACCAGCTGAAAGAGGGCTTCCACTAGCATCGGTGGTGTGCCAAGCTCAGCTCGTATAATGTCATGTGGAACGGAGGGCTTGCTCCGGAGCCGGAGCAGGCGTGAGATCATGTTGACCTGGGGCCTCTCAATCCGCGTCCACATCGCCTCCGTGATCCCTGGTGCCCATACTGCCGCTGCATACATCAATGTGGGTGTCACTAGAGTATCAAAGAGCCACCCTTAGTCCGGGGCTCTTGAAAATGTGCCTGAAAGGAGAGTCTCTACAATCCTGCTAGTGCCGCATAGCCTCGCGTCACTCTATCTCTCGCTACCTGTGCCGTGGAGAATACCTCTGTGCTGCCCGAGAAGGTGATACCTGGGTAGACGTAGGAGTCCAGTAGCTCTATTTGTGCTCTAGCTGCGGTGAAGGAGGCGCGATGGCGTACTGTCCTCGAGGTATGGAAGATCATGTCCTTGGTCTTGCCAAGGTTCACTGTGAGTCCTCTCTCCATGCAGAAGGTATCGAGCACCTGTAAATGTGATTGCAACCCCTCCTGTGACTCTGAGAGGAGAACAATGTCGTCAGAATATAATAGGATGTGTACTGGAGTACCTTCGAGGTCTCCTCCTAGCCCTCCTGCTCGCTTTATATACTCTGTGATCTCGTCGATGTAGAGACCGAAGAGAGTGGGTGGGAGAGGGCAACCTTGTTTCACACCAATGGTGCTAACAAGGCTGTCTAATAGGCCGCCGGGGCAGCGCACCCTGCCTGTGACTCGTGCATGCAAAGCATGGATGGCCCATAGCATGTCTGATGATAGCTTCAACTCCTGGAGTCTTTGTAGTAGTCTCTCTCGAGAGACCATGTCGAAGGCTTTGCGGAAATCCACAAAGCAACAGTATAGTCTCCGCTTCCTCGCTTTCGCGCTCTCAATCAAGCAACGAAGTACGAAGATGTGGTCGATGGTGGAGAAAGTGCGGCGGAAGCCTCCTGGCCAGGTGCTCTGATCCGAGGTGTCCGAGGGTATGTACTGAGCTCTGCCTCTAGTACTGCCCCATGGATCTTGGTCAGGATGTGGCCTATCATAATAGTCCTGTAGTTGGTCCATCATATCGCTTGACTTATGGATAGGTGCAATGGTATGGATAGTCCACGAGTTAGGTAATCCCTCAACCAAAGCACGGTTGAAGAGATGGGCGATCAGGAGGGAGACTACATCTACTGCGTATATAAAGTGCTCGCCTTGTAGTGCCGTGTGGTCTGCTGAAGGGCCATGCTGTAGCCATGTCGTACCATGCCTGCTGTGAATAGGGTGGATATCAGAGGACGCGGTGTGCGAGGGATCGGCAATGGTGGCTGTCCTCGGACTTCATATAACCTCTGGGTGTACGTGTGCCTAGTCTGAGGATCTTCTATGGGTGTAGGTGGGCGTGGCTCATGGAGGGTCCTCCACGCGGTGGCCCAATCTCTACTCATGAGAAGGTCAAACAACTCTTCTCCTGTCTCTCCTCGAAAGCTCGCCTCTTCCGGCGTGTGAGGGCTCACATCTGTTGTTGTGCCTCCCTCTCTGTGATCGGTCCGAGGATACTCTGTGCTCTGATATGTCGGTATAGTCGTCTACACTCATCGTACCACCTATTCTGAGGTGTATGCCCTAGCCGTGTCGAATGTGCAGTGCTATGGGTGGTGTATGGAAAGCTCAGAGTGGCGGATGTGTGGAGGATCGAGGAGAAGTGGGCAGTGAGGGTGTCCAATGGGGCAGAGGGATCAAGGGAGTAGATGCGCTCTCGAACATGGGAGCTATAGATATGTGCTAGCTCATGTCTAAAGTGAATGGTGGTATGGGCGTGTGGCTATATGGTGGCGGGTATGCATGGTGAGCCGCGTATGGATAGGGCGAGATATGCGTGATTAGCTCCAATCGGTATGGGTGGGATGGTGAATGAGGTGATGAGATGAGATGGTGATGAGCTGATAACATAGTCTACCACACTACCTCCATGCGGTGTCATGGGTGGGATGCATGTGAGACCACCCGAGGTCGGCTATGTCGCCATCCCATCATATAGCGATGTGTAAGATGGCTCTCCCCTTGAGGGCTGCTCAGGGGAATGTGTTAAGCGCGAGCCAATGGGTGCAATATAGCATATGGCGAAATACGCTGCTCTCTCCTTTGATAGCTGGAGGAGTAACCACATAAAACGTGCCTCTGTATCTCTGGCTACCACCTGTATCCTATGCTATAGTGATTGTCTATAGAGCACGACCACTCCTCATGATCCTCGTGTGGTGTGCTGTCGCATCTATTCGCGGTGAGCTGACTCCCACATATAGCCCTCAATCCTCGATAGGTTCCTCCTCGGGCTCTCGTGTGTCTCTGTCAAGAAGATCATGTCTCTAACCTCCATCACTTCCTCGAGTCCCCCTAGATGTGTCCACAAAGATCCACTGCAGTTCAAGACTGCAATGCGCACCTCCTACTGTGCTGTCTCATAGGCCGCAAATCCCCTCGGTGCTTGAGGACACGGGGCATGCATGCACATTTGTGCTCTACCTGCATCCGTGTGATGCCATCATCCAAATAGATCTGGGTGCACGGCGTAGTGTGGTGTACTCCTCGTTGTCCGAGGAAGTCTCTCCTCCTGGCCTCATCCGAGAACTTAAGGATAAGTACTATGCTTCATGTGGTATCTCGTCCTACTCTCCAGGCTCGAGTGAAGGGAAGAGGCTCATCCGCGCGATATCCAAGTAATGTGCACAAGCGACGCCAGTCCTTCTCTGGTGATCCATCTGTCTCTGAGGCCAGAGACGCGCAAATTGAGCCTTCGGGTCTGTCGCATCCGCTCCTCCTCAATGGTGGTGTGTACTATGTGGATCTCGTCATGGTGGTTGTTCTTCTTTGCCTCCTGTCGAAGGTTTGTTTTGACAGTTTCGACCCATCCATCTTTTAATCTCAAGCTCGTTCTGAACCACCTCTATGCACTCTTTCTTGATAGTCGTCTGTATGTCCTCTAGCTGTGGGGCGATCTCCCCCTCCTCACGTATGCTGTCTAGATGTGGGGAGAGAAAGAAAGAAAGAAAGAAAGAAAGTCATATTAACGTCTTCTTGAGGCCAAACTTGGCCTATGAGACAAAAACCATGTACAAGTGTAGTAACCCTGTGTCGAGGATGAAATGAAATAAAAAGTATAACGCTACACAAAGCTATATAAGGCTGGAAAAGGCCGGGGAGAAGTGGCTCTGACTCTGCAGATAGTGACCACCTAATACATGGGGGACCCATAATGTGAGTAAACGTGTGAGTAAAACACCCTAGCTACTGGTGACTGGGTGGAGGTGGGTGTAGTATGTGTAGATCGGGGGTGGTCTGAGTGCCTCCTCAAGGAAGACAACACAGGGGGTGGTGGTACTCCTATGCTCCATCATGTGGTCGTAGACTGTCCGGATGCGTGAGATATCCTCCTGATATAGTCGTGGTCGATGATATCCGCCCGTGCGTGGTCGGCGACGTGCTCTCTGTGCTGCTGCTTGGTGGAGCGTGAACCCTATAATTGGACCTCTCTGATGTAGCTCAACTCTCGAAAAAAACTGGGTAATGATCTGCTGGGTACTCACCCGTGGCTGATGTGTGGGCTGAAGTAACCGCTCTCGCCTCTCGTATGCTGCTGGGAGGAAGCATCCCAAGTGTCGCTGGTCTCCCATGGTAATGCACAACGGGAGTGACTCCTCTATCTAGAACTCTGCTCGTAGGTCTAAGTATGCTCGGCATCTGGTAACAAAATGCTCCTCACTCTCTACCTGTGTCTCGCATACTGGGCGCCACCTCTCCTCACGGGGGACTCCCCTAGACCTACCCCTCTCAATCTTGAGCGGATGTGATGAAACCCGGAGCTGCCCAATGACAACTCGAAGGTAGTGGGGTAGATATGTCTGCATGTATCTCGGAATCTCGATAAAGCCCTCATCCGATATATGTAGAAAATGCTCCCGGTAATAGAGCATTTTCGGTGGCAATGTACCCCTAGGGCTCACCCATGTCGTCTGTATGTATGTATGCCATATCTCCTTACGAATGATCGTATTCCTCTCTTGATGAGAGAGTGAGTAGGTGGATGCATCTGAGTCAACTGTAGTGGTGGTAACCTGTTTATGTCAAGGCCGTGGTGGGCCAACCAGTCTCGTGTCTGTGCATACCATGAGGAGGTGTCTCCTGCTAATGCCATGTCGTGATGCCTGGAAAGCCCGATAAGGAATGCGCTCTGTATCCATGCTTCGGAGTATGTGTAATAGGCATACTATCTCGAATAGTGCCTCAACTAGCATCGGAGGTGCTGCGAGCTCTGCTCTAATGATATCATGTGGTACTGATGGCTTACTGCACATAAGTCTGGAAATCATGAGGATCTGTGGCCTCTCTAATGCTGTCCAAACTAATGGGGCTAATCTTGGTCCCCATATGGCTACCCCGTACATGAGCGCTAGTGTAACCAAAGTGCCGAAGAGCCATCCCTTTGTGCGGGGCTCTTGAAAAAATGCTCGTGACACTGTCTCTCCATCAAGGCTAGTGCTGCATACCCATGTGTGATGCGGTCACGTGCTGCCTGAGACATAGAGAAGACCCCTCATGCTAGAGAGAGAGAGAGAGAGAGAGAGAGAGAGAGAGAGAGAGAGAGAGAGAGAGAGAGAGAGAGAGAGAGAGAGAGAGAGAGAGAGAGAGAGAGAGAGAGAGAGAGAGAGAGAGAGAGAGAGAGAGAGAGAGAGAGAGAGAGGAAAGAAAGAAAGTCATATTAACGTCTTCTGGAGGCCAAACTTGGCCTATGAGACAAAAACCATGTACAAGTGTAGTAACCCTGTGTAGAAGATAAAATGAAATAAAAAGTATATCGCTACACAAAGCTATATAGGGCTGGAAAAGGCTGGGGAGACGTGGCTCTGACTCTGCAGATAGTGGCCACCTAATACATGGGGGGATCCAAAATGTGAGTAAAACGCCCTAGCTACTGGTGATGGGTGGAGGTGGGTGTAGTATGTGGTACATCGGTGGTGGTCTGAGTGCCTCTTGAAGGAAGACAACCCAGGGGGTGGTGGTACGCCTATGCTCCATCATGTGGTCGTAGGTAATCGTGATGCGTGAGATATCCTCCTGATATAGTCGTGGTCGACGATATCCGCCCATGCGTGGTCGGTGCCGTGTTCTCTGTGCTGCTGCCTGGTGTAGCGTGAGCCCTATAGATGGACCTCTCTGATGTAGCTCAACTCGCTGAAAGAACTGCGTAATGGTCTGCTGGGTACTCACCCATGGCTGATGTATGGGCTGTAGTGACCGCTCTCGCCTCTCGTATGCTGCTCTGAGAAAGCGTCCCAAGCGTCTCTGGTCTCCCATAGTCATGCACAGCTGGAATGACTCCTCGATATGGAACTGTGCTCGTAGGTCTAAGTATGCTGGACATCTGATAACAAAATGCTCCTCACTCTCTACCTCTGTCTTGCATACTGGGCACCACCTCTCCTCACGGGGGACTCCCCTGGACCGACCCCTCTCAATCTCGAGCTGATGTGATGAAACTCGGAGCTGCCCAATGACGACTCGTAGGTGGTGGGGAAGGTAGGTCTGCATGTATCTCGGAATCTCGATGAAGCCCGTGCCCGATATATGTAGAAAATGCTCGCGGTAGTAGAGCATTTTCGGTGGCAATGTACCCCTAGGGCTCACCCATGTCCTCTGTATGTATGTATGCCATATCTCCTGACGAATGATCCTATTCCTCTCTTGATGAGAGAGCGAGTAGGTGCGTGCATGAGAGTCGTATTGTAGTGGTGGTAGCCTGTCTATGTCAAAGCCATGGTGGGCAAGCCAGTCTCGTGTCTTTGCATACCATGAGGAGGTGTCTCCTACTAATTCCATATCACGTGATGCCTCGAAAGCACGATAAGCAATGCGCTCTGTATCCATGCTCCGAAGTCTGTGTTATAGGCATACTGTCTGGAATAGTGCCTCAACTAGCATCGGTGGTGCAGCGAGCTCTGCTCTAATGATATCATGTGGTACTGAAGGCTTGCTGCGGATAAGTCTGGCAATCATGAGGATCTGTGGCCTCTCTAATGCTGTCCATACTGATGTAGCTAATCCTGGTCCCCATATGGCTGCCCCATACGTAGGTGCCTCCGTAGCTCGCGGCAATCTACATCATACCAGCGGTTTTGAGGCATGGAACCTGTGCGTGGAGGGTGTATATATGTGCGGTGTGGGAAACTGCAGAGAGCTGAGTCGTGTAGGATGGTGGTGAACTGTGATGTAAGTGTATCCAAGGGTGAGAGTGGATCGAGGGAGAGTAGGCGGGTGTGTAAATGGTGTGCTTCAACGTGTGAGAGCTCGTGTGTGAAGTGTATCGTGATGTGTGTCTCAATGGGTGAGGGAGGGTCTAATGGAATAGGAGATGAGAATGGAATAGGAGGGAAGCAAGTAAGTCCGCCCGAACCTGGCCAACGATGCATCTCGTTATATATAACGAGCTGATGTCGGCTGCTTAGCTCAAGCAGATGTATGCCATACCCTGTGGTATCCTGACCCATATCTGCCGATACTCTGCTGGTGCTCATCTCCTCTGGGTCTCTGGCTCTCGTGAGATGTGGGTGATCCATGTCATATGCATCGCACTGATGTGACTGAGTGCGTCCATTGAAGTCCCCCATGAGGAAGACTTCACCTAGTGTGCTGAAATGTAGTATCTCATCTGAAAGTGCTGTGTATGGTGTGTCTCTGTCTCGGATCGGTCCCCCAAGATCCTGTCCTGCGTATCAAGATCCGCCTGGAGGGAAGTAGCATATAGCAATGTAAATCAAGCTCCCCTGTGCTATCTCCATGCGAACCCACATACATCGTGCCTCCTCATCTCTTCCTATAATATGGATCCGGCTCTGTATCTCCTGTCTAAATACGATGGCCACCCCACCCGGCCCTCGCGCTGTACTCAGTCTCGTCGTGGTCCGGAATGCAGATTCCCAATGAAAGCCTGCAATGCGAGGTAGGCCTCTCTCAGGGCTTTCATAGGTCTCACTGATGAAAGCAAAGTCATGTGACTCTAAGATCTCCTCGAGTCTATCTGGCCGCGTCCAGAGTGCCCCGTTGCAGTTCCACATTGCTCCTCTGAGTGGTGCCTGCTGGTGTAATGATGTCTCATAGGCCGCGTGGCCCTATTTGATAGGGCGTCCGTCTATGAAGACCTTACCATCACGGTAAAAGGCCTTCCTTCCCTCTCGATGTGCCTGGAGTTTCTATGGCATGCAAGCACGTCTATGTGCTACTTGCATCCTCGTGAGGTCCTCATCCATGTAAAAGGTGCCGCCGGGTAGTCCACGTAGTACTGATGGGCGGCTAAAAAAGGCGGTCCGTGTCCCCTCGGAGCTCATCTGAAGGATGAGTGCTCGCGAACGGGATGTATCCCTCCCAACACGCCATGCGCCTGTGAAGGGCATGCTCTCGTATCCAAGTCGACGGCAAATGTCGATGCCGTCCGCCTCTGGTGAGGCTCCCTCGGGTAGGCCCGTAATCCGAATGTGGAGTCTTCGAATGTGTCGAAGTCTCTCCTCCTCAAGTGTATCCTGAACCCGGGTCAGCTCTTCTTTCTTCACGTCTTCCTTGACTTCCTTCCTCACTTCTTCCTTGACCTCCTTTTTAATATGTTTACTTACTACTTCCACCCAACTATTTTGTGTCACTTCCATCTCTGATTTGATGTATTCTTGCATATCCATTTTCCAATCATTCTTGATTTCCTCTTTAAGTCATCTAGCTTTGTGATCTCTCCTTCTTCTTGGGAAACCTTGAGCTGAATGATTTCTTCTCGAAGCTTATGTGTCTCAGCTTTCCATTCATCTCTGTCTTCTTCAAGAATTTTGACACTCTCTTCTAGGGTTCTGATTCTGTCTATGGCCTTCCTCATTTCTTGATTGGGTACTCTGTCTGCCTCCTTCTTTGCCTCTCTAATTGCTTTAGCTATCATCTCCTCCGCTTCTTGTTTTTCCAATCGTGCCATGTTCTTGTCTGCTTATATATTTAACAGATGAAAGTGGTGTCCACTGTAGGCAAAACCCTAACACCTCGTAGTCATGTTTCACGAGCAGAACAGTTTTTTCAAACAACTCCCGGGTGCGAATTATTCAGATCTGCTGTACTGTACTGCTGCTTCAGATCTACTGTACTGTACTGTACTGCTGTTCGTGTCAGAGCCAGAGCTGCTGTACATCAGAGATGCCAGGTCGTGTCAGAGAAGCCAGATAGGGTCAGATCTGCATGCCAGAGGTGTCAGATGCATGCGATAGAGGCGTCAGATGCAGGTGTCAGAGCCGTCAGAAGCTCGGGTCAAAGGCGTCAGATGCTCGCGTAAGAGGCGTCAGGCGCGTCAGATGCACCCGTCCGGCGCGTCAGATGCATGCGTCAGACACGTCAGAGAGAGAGAGAGAGAGAGAGAGAGAGAGAGAGAGAGAGAGAGAGAGAGAGAGAGAGAGAGAGAGAGAGAGAGAGAGAGAGAGAGAGAGAGAGAGAGAGAGAGAGAGAGAGAGAGAGAGAGAGAGAGAGAGAGAGAGAGAGAGAGAGAGAGAGAGAGAGAGAGAGACTTTTTAACGTCTATTATAGGCCAAAATCGGCCTATGAGACAAAACATATACATCAGTATGATCCAATCCACTGTGATCCCAAAAGGAAAATAAAGTGTGAGTATCGCAAACGGGCATAAAAGGAGTGGATAGTAATTGGGATCAAGGGTGTGGGGTGCTATGGGTATGCACTCTATATGCTCAATGGGTGAGATACAAATATGATATGCATAGGGAGGGGAGGCTCGATGGGATCACAACTCACTAAATGCCTGGAGTGGATGTAGGATATAATGCATCGGTGGGTAAGGCATCATGGCGATCCTCAAAATGCTCTGAACGTCCAAATTGATAGGGGTGCGCTGCTGACGTCTCCGTATCTCCATGTCATGGCATGCGTGAATCGCCTCAATCTCTCTCTGACGTGGTCTGGCTCTCCGGAGTGGGGGTCTCGGTCGTCGACGTTGTCATCTAAGCTCCTCTGCTCTGTGTAATGTGACACCCCGCATCTAGCAGGGGCCTCGAGTGGCTGTGGGTCTGAAAAGATCTGTAATATAAGTCTGAGGGGGGGAGGCGAGGTGTATCTCCATCTGCTGCTGGAGGAGTGATACACGGCGGTGCTCTGTGTAGAAGATAAAATGAAATAAAAAGTATATCGCTACACAAAGCTATATAGGGCTGGAAAAGGCTGGGGAGATACGGCTCTGACTCTGCAGATAGTGGCCACCTAATACATGGGGGATCCAAAATGTGAGTAAAACGCCCTAGCTACTGGTGATGGGTGGAGGTGGGTGTAGTATGTGGTACATCGGTGGTGGTCTGAGTGCCTCCTGAAGGAAGACAACCCACGGGGTGGTGGTACGCCTATGCTCCATCATGTGGTCGTAGGCAATCTTGATGCATGAGATATCCTCCTGATATAGTCGTGGTCGACGATATCCGCCCATGCGTGGTCGGCGCAGTGCTCTCTGTGCTGCTGCCTGGTGGAGCGTGAGCCCTATAGATGGACCTCTCTGATGTAGCTCAACTCGCTGAAAGACCTGGGTAATGGTCTGCTGGGTACTCGCCCGTGGCTGATGTATGGGCTGTAGTGACCGCTCTCGCCTCTCGTATGCTTCTGTGAGAAAACGTCCCAAGCCTCTCTCGTCTCCCATAGTCATGCACAGCTGGAATGACTCCTCGATCTGGAACTGTGCTCGTAGGTCTAAGTATGCTGGACATCTGATAACAAAATGCTCCTCACTCTCTACCTCGTTCTGGCATACTGGGCACCACCTCTCCTCACGGGGGACTCCCCTGGACCGACCCCTCTTAATCTCGAGCTGATGTGATGAAACCCGGAGCAGCCCAATGACGACTCGTAGGTGGTGGGGAAGGTAGATCTGCATGTATCTCGGAATCTCGATGAAGCCCGTGCCCGATATATGTAGAAAGTGCTCGCGGTAGTAGAGAATTTTCGGTGGCAATGTACCCCTATGGCTCACCCATGTCCTCTGTATGTATGTATGCCATATCTCCTGACGAATGATCCTATTCCTCTCTTGATGAGAGAGCGAGTAGGTGGGTGCATGAGAGTCGTACTATAGTGGTGGTAGCCTGTCTATGTCAAAGCCATGGTGGGCAAGCCAGTCTCGTGTCTGTGCATACCATGAGGAGGTGTCGCCTGCTAATGCCATATCACGTGATGCCTCGAAAGCACGATAAGCAATGCGCTCTGTATCCATGCTCCGAAGTCTGTGTAATAGGCATACTGTCTGGAATAGTACCTCAACTAGCATCGGTGGTGCAGCGAGCTCTGCTCTAATGATATCATGTGGTACTGAAGGTTTTCTGCGGATAAGTCTGGCAATCATGAGGATCTGTGGCCTCTCTAATGCTTTCCATTCATCTCTGTCTTCTTCAAGAATTTTGACACGCTCTTCTAGGGTTCTGATTCTGTCTATGGCCTTCCTCATTTCTTGATTGGGTACTCTGTCTGCCTCCTTCTTTGCCTCTCTAATTGCTTTAGCTATCATCTCCTCCGCTTCTTGTTTTTCCAATCGTGCCATGTTCTTGTCTGCTTATATATTTAACAGATGAAAGTGGTGTCCACTGTAGGCAAAACCCTAACACCTCGTAGTCATGTTTCACGAGCAGAACAGTTTTTTCAAACAACTCCCGGGTGCGAATTATTCAGATTTGCTGTACTGTACTGCTGCTTCAGATCTACTGTACTGTACTGTACTGCTGTTCGTGTCAGAGCCAGAGCTGCTGTACATCAGAGATGCCAGGTCGTGTCAGAGAAGCCAGACCGCGTCAGATCTGCATGCCAGAGGTGTCAGATGCATATGATAGAGGCGTCAGATGCAGGTCTCAGAGCCGTCAGATGCTCGGGTCAGAGGCGTCAGATGCTCGCGTCAGAGGCGTCAGGCGAGTCAGATGCACCCGTCCGGCGCGTCAGATGCATGCGTCAGACACGTCAGAGAGAGAGAGAGAGAGAGAGAGAGAGAGAGAGAGAGAGAGAGAGAGAGAGAGAGAGAGAGAGAGAGAGAGAGAGAGAGAGAGAGAGAGAGGGAGGGAGGGAGGGAGGGAGGGAGGGAGGGAGGGAGGGAGGGAGGGAGGGAGGGAGGGAGGGAGGGAGGGAGGGAGGGAGGGAGGGAGGGAGGGAGGGAGGGAGGGAGGGAGGGAGGGAGGGAGGGAGGGAGGGAGGGAGGGAGGGAGAGAGAGAGAGAGAGAGAGAGAGAGAGAGAGAGAGAGAGAGAGAGAGACTTTTTAACGTCTATTATAGGCCAAAATCGGCCTATGAGACAAAACATATACATCAGTATGATCCAATCCACTGTGATCCCAAAAGGAAAATAAAGTGTGAGTATCGCAAACGGGCATAAAAGGAGTGGATAGTAATTGGGATCAAGGGTGTGGGGTGCTATGGGTATGCACTCTATATGCTCAATGGGTGAGATACAAATATGATATGCATAGGGAGGGGAGGCTCGATGGGATCACAACTCACTAAATGCCTGGAGTGGATGTAGGATATAATGCATCGGTGGGTAAGGCATCATGGCGATCCTCAAAATGCTCTGAACGTCCAAATTGATAGGGGTGCGCTGCTGAGGTCTCCGTATCTCCATGTCATGGCATGCGTGAATCGCCTCAATCTCTCTCTCTGACGTGGTCTGGCTCTCCGGAGTGGGGGTCTCGGTCGTCGACGTTGTCATCTAAGCTCCTCTGCTCTGTGTAATGTGACACCCCGCATCTAGCAGGGGCCTCGAGTGGCTGTGGGTCTGAAAAAATCTGTAATATAAGTCTGAGGGGGGGAGGCGAGGTGTATCTCCATCTGCTGCTGGAGGAGTGATACACGGCGGTGCTCGAGCTCTACTAGGAAACGACGTAGAGGGCACTGGTCCTCTGCCCCAATAAAGCCCTGATCTCTGTAGGCCCCCTGAAGAGCTGTGGGTAGCGGTCTCTGATGTCCTCATATGCCTGGCGTCTACATGTGTAGTGCTCCTCGTCCTCCACCTCCTCTCTACATATCCTGCATATCTCTCATCCCTCGGGGTATGTGTGGCTCGCCCAACCTCAATCTGGAGCTGGTGTGACGATACTCTGAGTTGCCCAATAGCCACTCTGTCCGCTGGTGCCATGTATGTATCCATGTATCGTGGTCTCTGAATGAAACCATCCGCTGTCACAGTCAGGAAGTGGTCTCTGTAGTGTTGCCTCTTTGTGGGAAGTGGCTCCTGTGGTGCTATCCATGACTCCCTGACGTGTATTTGTAGTAGGTCGTGACGGATGATCCTATTCCTCTCCGAAAGAGAGAGGGTAATGTGGGGGGAAGAGAGGTCATACTGAAAAGGGGGGAGATCCGTAATGCTCATGCCATGGTTTGCTAACCATCGGTAAGTCTGTGCATACCATACTCTCTCATGCCCTGTCTCTGCCAAATGTCTAGAGCTCTGAAATGCAAGCCTAGTGAGTTGGCTGGTGGGGAGCTCTCTGACTCTCAAAATAAAGGTCACCAACTCGAAGAGAGCCTCCACTAGCATCGGTGGTGTGCGAAGCTCAGCTCGTATAATGTCATGTGGAACGGAGGGCTTGGTGCGCAACAAGAATGAGATCATGGTGACCTGGGGCCTCTCAATCCGTGTCCACAGAGAGAGAGAGAGAGAGAGAGAGAGAGAGAGAGAGAGAGAGAGAGAGAGAGAGAGAGAGAGAGAGAGAGAGAGAGAGAGAGAGAGAGAGAGAGAGAGAGAGAGAGAGAGAGAGAGAGAGAGAGAGAGAGAGAGAGAAAGAAAGAAGAAAGTGTTTTTACGTCTATTAGGAGGCCGAACTCGGCCTATGAGACAAATCGATGTACATGGGTGTATCTTCTGTCAATCAGAAAAGATAAAAGTGCTGAAAAGAAACTGGTTAAGCTGATATAGATCTCCGTAGTGTGCATGTGGGGATACCCATGAAAGTGGTGGGGGGTGTATGGAGTGCGATATCTATGATAGTCTATATGCAAAAGGGTAGTACTACAACCATGAGAATGCATCTAAAACGACTAACTAGCTCCATCCTGTGCTAGTGGGTGGGATGTAATATGTGATACATAGGTGGAGGTGGAGTCAGGGCCACCCTGATGGCTGCAACGGGATCGGCCATCATCTGGGATCGTCTCTCCTCCATGGCGCGATGGTCACAAGCCTGGATCTCCGCAATCTGGTGTCGGTGAAGTCTCGGGGCCCGATATCCTATATCACGGGGTCGTCTCCTAGTTCGAGATATCTGAGCCTGCTGAAGAGTCACCCCGCTCGGTATGTGGGCTGAGGGGGGGAGGGCTGCAGCACGTCGTGGAATAAAGAAGTCAGTGAGCTGACTCTGTCTCCCTCCTGTATGGAGTGCTACAGTAGGCTGGAGTAGGGAATCTCTGTGACTCTGTATCTCTAGTAAGAATCGCCCGAGCTGTCGCTGGTCTCTAGAGTCCATGATCTCTCGGAGGGTGGGCTGCCCTGCAAACAGAGTCTCGTATCTGCCTCTGATGCCATCATATGCGCTACATCTGCATACAAAGTGCTCCTCGTCCTCCATCTCTACTCTGCATACTCTGCATATCCGCTCCTCTCTGGGAATGTCTGCGGCTCTGCCCGTCTCAATCTCGAGTCGGTGTGATGAGACTCTCAGCTGGCCAATCGCTACCCTCAAGCTATGAGGCATGTGAGTATCCATGTAGCGTGGTCGCTGGATGAAACCGTCAGCTAGTATGTCTATGAACTGGTCTCGATAGTGCGATAGTCTCGATCCCATGTGTGGTGTGTGCCATGTCTGACTAATGTAGAGCTGCCAGAGATCCTGTCTGAGCACAACATTCCTCTCACGACGAGAGAGGTGGATGTGAGGTGAGTCTGGGTCATACTGAAAAGGCGGCAATCTGTCCATATCAAGTCCATGACTATCAAACCAGACTCTAACCTGAGTGTACCAAGCTCTCTCATATCCTAAC
Organism: Ceratopteris richardii; assembly: GCA_020310875.1. Classification (NCBI taxonomy): domain Eukaryota; kingdom Viridiplantae; phylum Streptophyta; class Polypodiopsida; order Polypodiales; family Pteridaceae; genus Ceratopteris; species Ceratopteris richardii. The sequence goes on along the minus strand of CM035436.1, from coordinate 152,283,041 downwards.
TCTGATATCTGTATAGATGCCTCAAGAGCTCTGTGTGTGAGTCTATCTGTAGGGAGGTCCCTAATCCTCTGAATAAAGCATATAGTCTGGAATAGTGCCTCTACTGCCATGGGTGGTGCAGCTAGCTCTTCCCTGATGATGTCATGTGGCACCGACTGTTTCCCACGAAATAATCGCGAGATCATACGTACCTGTGGCCTCTCGATCGCACTCCACTGGGTGACTGTGAGACCTGGGGCCCAAACCGTCGCAGCATACATCATAGCTGGTCTGACCAGTGTGTCAAATAGCCAGCCCTTCGTGCGGGGCTCCTGGAAGTGTGCTTGGTGACATCTCCGCTCTAACATGGCTAAAGCTGCATATCCGCGTGTGAGTCTATCGGTGGCTGCCTGTCTCATGCTGAAGGGGCCAGGCAAGCTCGTGAATGTGACTCCGAGATAGACATAGGAAGTGACCACCTCAATCTGTCCACCACCAGCACTGAATCCTGCTCCATTTCTCACCATGGGGGAGGTGTGGAAGATCATGACCTTGGTCTTGCCAAGGTTTACTGTCAAGCCCCTCTGTGTACAAAACTCATCCAGGGCCTCAAGGTGGCGCTGTAATCCCTCGGGTGACTCTGAAATCAAGACAATGTCATCGGCATATAATAAAATGTGGACATGTGTACCTGCGAGGTCTGCACCCTCTCCTCCAGCTCGGAGAATGTAGTCCTCAATCTCGTCAATGTAGAGACCAAATAGAGTGGGAGAGAGTGGGCAGCCTTGCTTAACAGCGATGGTGCTAGCAATGGCCTCAGACATACCTCCTGGACACCGTACCCTCCCAGTCACTTGCTCATAGAGTGCATAGATGGCCCAAATCATCCCTGATGGTACTCCCAAGCTCTGGAGGCGTTGGAAGGGCCTCTCGCGGCACTGTATCAAAAGCTTTGCGGAAGTCCACAAAGCAGCAATATAGCCTCTTCTTCCGCACCCTTGCCCCATCAATGAGGCAGCGCAGAATGAAGATGTGATCAATAGTAGAGAAAGCTCGTCGAAAACCTGCTTGGCCTCGTGCTCGTAGCCCCTCAGTCTCTGCATATGAACTGAGCTCTGCCTCAAGTATGGCACCGTATAGTTTGGCCAATCATGATGGTCCTGTAGTTCCCTGGATCCAGGGTGTCGCCAGAGAGAGAGAGAGAGAGAGAGAGAGAGAGAGAGAGAGAGAGAGAGAGAGAGAGAGAGAGAGAGAGAGAGAGAGAGAGAGAGAGAGAGAGAGAGAGAGAGAGAGAGGAGAGAGAGAGAGAGAGAGAGAGAGAGAGAGAGAGAGAGAGAGAGAGAGAGAGAGAGAGAGAGAGAGAAAGAGAGAAAGAAAGAAAGAAAGTCATATTAACGTCTTCTGGAGGCCAAACTTGGCCTATGAGACAAAAACCATGTACAAGTGTAGTAACCCTGTGTAGAAGATAAAATGAAATAAAAAGTATATCGCTACACAAAGCTATATAGGGCTGGAAAAGGATGGGGAGATACGGCTCTGACTCTGCAGATAGTGGCCACCTAATACATGGGGGATCCAAAATGTGAGTAAAACGCCCTAGCTACTGGTGATGGGTGGAGGTGGGTGTAGTATGTGGTACATCGGTGGTGGTCTGAGTGCCTCCTGAAGGAAGACAACCCACGGGGTGGTGGTATGCCTATGCTCCATCATGTGGTCGTAGGCAATCCTGATGCATGAGATATCCTCCTGATATAGTCGTGGTCGACGATATCCGCCCATGCGTGGTCGGCGCAGTGCTCTCTGTGCTTCTGCCTGGTGGAGCGTGAGCCCTATAGATGGACCTCTCTGATGTAGCTCAACTCGCTGAAAGACCTGGGTAATGGTCTGCTGGGTACTCGCCCGTGGCTGATGTATGGGCTGTAGTGACCGCTCTCGCCTCTCGTATGCTTCTGTGAGAAAACGTCCCAAGCCTCTCTCGTCTCCCATAGTCATGCACAGCTGGAATGACTCCTCGATCTGGAACTGTGCTCGTAGGTCTAAGTATGCTGGACATCTGATAACAAAATGCTCCTCACTCTCTACCTCTGTCTGGCATACTGGGCACCACCTCTCCTCACGGGGGACTCCCCTGGACCGACCCCTCTTAATCTCGAGCTGATGTGATGAAACCCGGAGCAGCCCAATGACGACTCGTAGGTGGTGGGGAAGGTAGATCTGCATGTATCTCGGAATCTCGATGAAGCCCGTGCCCGATATATGTAGAAAATGCTCGCGGTAGTAGAGCATTTTCGGTGGCAATGTACCCCTAGGGCTCACCCATGTCCTCTGTATGCATGTATGCCATATCTCCTGACGAATGATCCTATTCCTCTCTTGATGAGAGAGCGAGTAGGTGGGTGCATGAGAGTCGTACTATAGTGGTGGTAGCCTATCTATGTCAAAGCCATGGTGGGCAAGCCAGTCTCGTGTCTGTGCATACCATGAGGAGGTGTCGCCTGCTAATGCCATATCACGTGATGCCTCGAAAGCACGATAAGCAATGCGCTCTGTATCCATGCTCCGAAGTCTGTGTAATAGGCATACTGTCTGGAATACTACCTCAACTAGCATCGGTGGTGCAGCGAGCTCTGCTCTAATGATATCATGTGGTACTGAAGGTTTTCTGCGGATAAGTCTGGCAATCATGAGGATCTGTGGCCTCTCTAATGCTATCCATACTGATGTAGCTAATCCTGGTCCCATATGGCTGCCCCATTCATGAGCGCTGGCGTAACCAAAGTGTCAAAGAGCCACCCCTCTGTACGGGGCTCCTGAAAATATGCCTGGTGGCACTGTCTCTCCATCAAAGCTAGTGCTGCGTACCCACGTGTGATGCGGTCACGGGCTGCCTGAGCCATAGAGAAGACCCCTCATGCTGCTGTAAATGTCACCCCCAAGTAAACATATGATCCGACCACCTCGATCGGTCCACTTGCTGCTGCTGTGAACAAACTATGTCTGTGTACCTGTGCTGATGTATGAAAGATCAAGAACTTGGTTTTACCAAGGTTCACAGATAACCCTCTGTGTCTGCAAAAGTCATCTAGGCCGTGTAGATGATGCTGTAGACCTTCCGCAGACTCTGAAACCAATACAATATCATCAGCGTATAAAAGAATATGGACAGTGGACCCGTGTACCTCAATGCCATCTCCCCCCTGTATGAAGTCCACTATCTCATCAATGTAAAGACCAAGGAGGGTGGGTGAGAGAGTGCATCCTTGCTTCACCCCGATAGTGCTAGCAAGTGGATCAGATAAGCCCCATGGACATCTGACTCTACCAGATACTCTCTCGTATAAGGCGTAGATCCCCCATATCATCTCCTCCGGAGCTCCGATGTCAAGTAGTCGTCTGAAGAGTTGATCCCTGGGAACAGTGTCAAATGCTTTGCGGAAGTCCACAAAGCAACAATATAATCTCCTCTTCCTCACCCTGGCCTGGTCGATCAGGCATCTCAGAGTGAAGATGTGGTCAATGGTAGAGTAATCTCGTATGAAACCTGCCTGTCCTGGAGCCTTGATGCCCTTCCTCTCTGCGAGAGTACTCAACTCTGTCTCTAGTACCGCCCCATATAACCTGGCCAATATAGGTCCAATCATGATCGTCCGGTATGTAGCTGCATCCATAGTATCACCTGACTTATGAATGGGCACTATGGTGTGCTCAGTCCATGAGTCTGGGAACCCTTCAACCAATGCACGGTTGAAGAGATGAGCAATGAGCGGTGCCAGAGTCGTGCCTCCATAGATGAGTTGCTCTGCCTGTAAACCGAAATGATCATGGGCCCTGCCATGGTACAGCCGGGCAATAGCGCGTCCCACCATAGTGGGTGTGAAGAAGTCAGAGGTAGTAGGACGTGAGCTCTGCGGTCTGGGAATGGGAGGCTGGTCTGGGATCTCGTATAGGCTCCGTGCATAGCTATGCCAAGTGCTCGGGTCTCGGATAGGTGTCTGCTGTCTCCTCTCTCTCAAATGTCGCCATGCCACTACATTGTCTCGACTCATGAGCAAATGGTAAATATCTCAATACTGTCTCTCCTCCCAATCTCGCCGTTTGCGACGAGTAAGGCTCTGCATGCGACACTGTGCTTGTGTGTGTGTAATATCTCCTCTATGCTCTAAAATCCGTAGGTGTTTATGCAACTCACGACAATCTGCATCATACCAACGGTTCTGGGGCATGGATCCTGTGCGTGGAGGGTGCATATGTGTGCGGTGTGGGAAGCTTCGGAGAGCTGAGTCCTGTAGGATGGAGGTGATATGTGATGTAAGTGTGTCCAAAGGTGAGAATGGATCGAGGGAGAGTAGGCGGGTGTGTAATTGGTGTGCATAAACGTGTGAGAGCTCATGTGTGAAGTGTATTGTGGTATGTATCTGAGTGGGTGAGGGAGGGTCTAATGGAATCGGAGATGAGAGTGTGAATATGATAAATGTGTGGTCAGCACCGAGTGGGCGTCGTCCAATACTAAGTGAAGGGATGAGTGAAGCTCCAGAGGTAGTACCCAAAATGTAGTCGACTGTGCTCTCACCTCCCCCGTGATGGAAGCAAGTAAGTCCGCCTGAACCTGGCCAACGATTCATCCTGTTAGATATAACGAGATGATGTCGGCTGCCTAGCTCGAGTAGATGTCTGCCATAGCCGGTGGTGTCCTGACCCGTATCTGCCGATACTCTGCTGGTGCTAATCTCAACCGGGTCTCTGGCCCTCATGAGATGTGGGTGATCCATGTCGTATGCCTCGCAATGATGCGATTGAGTGCGGCCATTGAAGTCCCCCATAAGGAAGACTTCACCTAGTGTGCTGTAATGTAGTATCTCATCTGAAAGCGCTGTGTATGGTGAGTCTCTATCTCGGATCGGTCCCCCAAGGTCGTGTCCTGCATATCGAGAGCCGCCTGGTGGGAAGTAGCATATAGCAATGTAAATCGAGCTTCCCTGTGCTATCTCCATGCGAACCCACATGTATCGTGCCTCCTCATCTCTACCTATAATATGGATCCGGCTCTGTATCTCCTGTCGAAATACGATGGCAACTCCTCCCGATCCTCGTGTTGTACTCTGTCTCGTCGTGGTCCTGAATGCTGATTCCCAATGAAAACCTGCAATGCGTGGTAGACCTCTCTCTGGGCTCTCGTGTGTCTCTGTGATGCACGCAAAGTCATGTGATGCGAGGATCTCCTCGACTCTGTCTGGTCGCGTCCAGAGTGACCCGTTGTAGTTCCACACTGCCCCTCTGAGTGGTGTCTCCTGGTGTAGTGATGTCTCATAGGCCGCATGGCCCTATTTGATAGGGCGTCCATCTATGAAGACCTTACCATCGCGGTAAAAGGCCTTCCTCCCCTCTCGACGTGCTTGGAGTATCTGTGGCATGCAAGCGTCGGTGTGCCACCTGCATACACATGAGGTCCTCGTCCATGTAGAGGGTGCTGCCGGGTAGTCCACGTAGTACTGATCCACGTCTAAAAAAGGAGGTCCGTGCCTCCTCGGAACTCATCTTGAGGATGAGTGCTCGCGAACGCAATGTATCCCTCCCAACCCTCCATGCCTCTGTGTAGGGCATGCTCTCGTATCCAAGTCGACGACAAATGTCAGTGGCGTCTGCCTTCGGTGATACCCCTTCGAGTAGGCCTGTAATCCGAATGTGAAGTCTTCGAGTGTGTCGAAGCCTCTCCTCCTCAAGTGTGTCCTGGACTCGTGTGAGCTCTTCTTTCTGCACGTCTTCCGTAACTTCCTTCTTAACCCTTTTGTGTACTACTTCCACCCATGACTTTCGAGTAGATTCTACCTCCGTCTTGATTTCCTTCTTTATTTCTTCCTTGAGTATCTCCACGTTGGAGATCTCCCCCTCTTCTTTCATGTGCTCATAAGCTGTCCTCCAATGGTCTCTTTCTTCTGTGACAGTCTTCACTTGTTCTTCCAGTCCTTTGACTTTATTCATTACTTGTTCTTCGTATCTCCATATTGAGGTTGCGGTCTGCTTCCTTTATGGCCTCTTTGAGAGCTTTAGCAATAAGGTCGTCCACTTCCTTCCGGTCCATGGGAGCCATTTCAAGGTCTAGGATTAGGGCTCAGGTAGAGAGAGAGAGAGAGAGAGAGAGAGAGAGAGAGAGAGAGAGAGAGAGAGAGAGAGAGAGAGAGAGAGAGAGAGAGAGAGAGAGAGAGAGAGAGAGAGAGAGAGAGAGAGAGAGAGAGAGAGAGAGAGAGAGAGAGAGAGAGAGAGAGAGAGAGAGAGAGAGAGAGAGAGAGAGAGAGAGAGAGAGAGAGAGAGAGAGAGAGAGAGAGAGAGAGTTGGGGTTTCTCAGGGTTGGGGATTATGGCTAAATTTAGGTTTGAGTTCTGGAGTTAGGGTTAGGGTTCAGGTTCGAGATTAGGGTTAGGGTTTAGGGGTAGGGTTAGGGTTAGGGTTGTGGTTGGGATTGCACATAGTTTGGAGAGAGTTTGGGATTAGGTTTAGGGTTAACTGTTTAGACAGAGCGGGGGGTAGAGTTGGCCACGCAACCCGAATGTAGAGGGGGGCTGCGGTAGCGAAACCCTAAGTCAGAAGCGGCCACAAGGCTGCGGCAGGGCTGGACGGCAGAGAGAGAGAGAGAGAGAGAGAGAGAGAGAGAGAGAGAGAGAGAGAGAGAGAGAGAGAGAGAGAGAGAGAGAGAGAGAGAGAGAGAGAGAGAGAGAGAGAGAGAGAGAGAGAGAGAGAGAGAGAGAGAGAGAGAGAGAGAGAGGAGAGAGAGAGAGAGAGAGAGAGAGAGAGAGAGAGAGAGAGAGAGAGAGAGAGAGAGAGAGAGAGAGAGAGAGAGAGAGAGAGAGAGAGAGAGAGAGAGAGAGAGAGAGAGAGAGAGAGAGAGAGAGAGAGAGAGAGGTTGGGGTTTCTCAGGGTTGGGGATTATGGCTAAATTTAGGTTTGAGTTCAGGAGTTAGGGTTAGGGTTCAGGTTCGAGATTAGGGTTAGGGTTTAGGGGTAGGGTTAGGGTTTGGGTTGTGGTTTGGATTGCACATAGTTTGGAGAGAGTTTGGGATTAGGTTTAGGGTTAACTGTTTAGACAGAGCGGGGGGTAGAGTTGGCCACGCAACCCGAATGTAGAGGGGGGCTGCGGCAGCGAAACCCTAAGTCAGAAGCGGCCACAAGGCTGCCGCAGGGCTGGACGGCAGAGAGAGAGAGAGAGAGAGAGAGAGAGAGAGAGAGAGAGAGAGAGAGAGAGAGAGAGAGAGAGAGAGAGAGAGAGAGAGAGAGAGAGAGAGAGAGAGAGAGAGAGAGAGAGAGAGAGAGAGAGAGAGAGAGAGAGAGAGAGAGAGAGAGAGAGAGAGAGAGAGAGAGAGAGAGAGAGAGAGAGAGAGAGAGAGGAGAGACGAGAGAGAGACGAGAGAGAGAGAGAGAGAGAGAGAGACGAGAGAGAGATGAGAGAGAGAGAGAGAGAGAGAGAGAGAGAGAAAGTCATATTAACGTCTTCTCGAGGCCAAAGTTGGCCTATGAGACAAAAACCATGTACAAGTGTAGTTACCTTGTGTAGAGGATGAAATGAAATAAAAAGTATATCACTACACAAAGCTATATAAGGTTGGAAAAGGCTGGGAGACGTGGCTCTGACTCTGTAGATAGTGGCCACATAATACATGGGGGGGGGGAGGGAGGGGGAGAGAGAGAGAGAGAGAGAGAGAGAGAGAGAGAGAGAGAGAGAGAGAGAGAGAGAGAGAGGAGAGAGAGAGAGAGAGAGAGAGAGAGAGAGGGAGGGAGGGAGGGAGGGAGGGAGGGAGGGAGGGAGGGAGGGAGGGAGGGAGGGAGGGAGGGAGGGAGGGAGGGAGGGAGGGAGGGAGGGAGGGAGGGAGGGAGGGAGGGAGGGAGGGAGGGAGGGAGGGAGGGAGGGAGGGAGGGAGGGAGGGAGGGAGGGAGGGAGGGAGGGAGGGGGGGGGGGGAGGGAGGGAGGGAGGGAGGGAGGGAGGGAGGGAGGGAGGGAGGGAGGGAGGGAGGGAGGGAGGGAGGGGGGGGGGGGGGGGAAGGAGGGAGGGAGGGAGGGAGGGAGGGAGGGAGGGAGGGAGGGAGGGAGCGAGGGAGAGAGAGAGAGAGAGAGAGAGAGAGAGAGAGAGAGAGAGAGAGACGAGAGAGAGAGAGAGAGAGAGAGAGAGAGAGAGAGAGAGAGAGAGAGAGAGAGAGAGAGAGAGAGAGAGAGAGAGAGAGAGAGAGAGAGAGAGAGAGAGAGAGAGAGAGAGAGAGAGAGAGAGAGAGAGAGATGAGAGAGAGAGATGAGAGAGAGAGAGAGAGAGAGAGAGAGAGAGACTTTTTAACGTCTATTAGAGGCCGAAATCTGCCTATGAGACAAAACATATACATCTGTATGATGGAATCCACTGTGGTTTCAAGAGGAAAATAAAGTGTGAGTAGAAAACAGAGTATAAAGGGGTGGATAATAGCTGGCGTCGAGGATGTGAGGTGCTATGGGTATGCACTCTATATCCTCAATAGGTGAGATATAAATATTGTATACATAGGGAGGGGGGCTCGGTGGTGTCATAACCCTCTAAATGCTTGGAGTGGGTGTAGGATATTATGCATCGGTGGGTAAGGCATCGTGGCGATCCTCAAAATGCTCAGCACGTTGAGATTGGCAGTGGTGGGCTGTTGACATATCTCCATATCTCCATGAAGATCGGCAAGGGTGCACAAAGAGAAAAAGAAAAAGAAAGAAAGAAAGCATATAAACGTCTTTCGGAGGCCAAACTTGGCCTATGAGAGAAAACCATGTACAAGTGTAGTAAGCTTGTGTAGAAAATGAAATAAAATAAAAGCACTCGCTACACAAAGCTATATAGGGCTGGAAAAGTTTGGGGAGACGTGGCTCTGACTCTGTAGAAAATGGCCACCTAATACATGGGGGATCCATAATGTGAGTGAGTAAAATACCCTAGCTACTAGTGAGGGTGGAGGTGGGTGTAGTATGTGGTACATTGGTGGTGGCTTGAGTGCCTCCTGAAGGAAGACAACCCAGGGGGTGGTGCTACGCCTCTACTCTATCATGCGGTCGTAGGTTCTCCTGATGCGTGAGATATCCTCTTGATATAGTCATGGTCGACGATATCCAACTATGCGTGGTCGAGGTCGTGCTCTCTGTGCAGCTTCCTGGTGGAGTGTGAGCCCTGTAGATGGACCTTTCTAATTTAGCTCAGCTCACTGAAAGAACTGAGTAATGGTTTTCTGGGTACTCACTCGTGTCTGATGTGTGGGCTCTAGAGAGCACTCTCGCCTCTCGTATGCTCATGTGAGGAAGCATCCCAAGCGCCGTTGGTCTCCCATAGTCATGCACAACTGGCGTGACTCCTTTATCTGAAACTGTGCTCGTAGGTCTAAGTATAGTGGGCATTTGATAACAAAATGCTCCTCACTCTCTACCTCTGTCTGGCATATTGGGAACTACCTCTCCTCACGGGGTGAAAGAGGCCGCGGAGAGCTACGTCGTGGTGTGCTCGGTTGCTCCAAACGCCAAGGGAGTGGGCTGCTGCGTGAGGAGAGAGAAAGTAGAGAGAGAAACCTGCGCAGAAATTTGGAGAAGAAGATGGAGAAGCTGAAGTTGAAGAAGTCCCAATCAAGTTATGAGAGATTTGGGACCAAGTCTTATTGATAAGTGACTTTTAGGTCATTTGGGCATGTTCACACATAGCCAATGACCAAAAGTCATAAAAATAATGTAAATGCCTATAACTCCCCAATTTGGGGTCCAAAAAATACAACAAAAATATGTCTGGAAAGCTCTCGAAGAGAGCTTTCACATGGAAGGGTCAAAATATACAAAAGGAGAGTCCTTGGGGCCTTTATCCCCAACAACCTCCCACTTAAAGGACCAAGGAGGCTCCTTTAAGCTAAGTAACTCCCACCATCTGTATACATAGCTGATGTTGTGCCTTGGGTAGACACTTCGTGAGAGCATCTGCAGGATTCTGTGAAGTATTGACCTTGATCAAAGTGATCAGGCCATCCTCTAACACCTCTCTGATGAAGTGATATCTCACATCAATATGCTTTGTGCGAGCATGAAACATGGCATTCTTTGCCAAACATATGGCACTCTGGCTATCGCATCCAAGAAGAGGTGCCTTTTCAAGCATCCCAAACTCACTACAGAGCCGAGCTAACCAAATGGCTTCTTTGGAAGCCTCTGTGGCTGAAATATATTCAGCCTCTGTAGTAGATAGTGCAACTATCCTCTGAAGTCTAGAGCACCATGAAATAGCTCCACCTGCAAGGATGTATACATAGCCACTTGTGGACTTGCGTGTGTCCACATCACCTGCCATGTCTGAATCACAAAATCCTTTTAACTCCAATGGACCCTTTCCATAACATAAGCATTTACTTTTGGTCCCTTTCAAATATCTCAAGATAGATTTGACTGCCTCCCAATGAGCTCTACCAGGATTAGCCATGAACCTGCTAACAACTCCCACTGCATGAGCAATGTCTGGCCGAGTGGCAACCATAGCATACATAAGTGAACCACAAGCTGATGCATATGGAACACTCTTCATGTAACTGGCTGCATCATCATTTTTGGGACAGTCATCCTTGGAAAGCTTAACATGTGGCTGCAATGGCACTCCAAGAGGCTTAGCATCAGCCACATTAAATCTGTCCAGCACTTTTTCAATGTACTTTTCTTGGGATACCTGCAAAGTATGCTGCTGTCTATCCCTTTTTATACGCATACCAAGAATATGCTCAGCTTCCCCAAGGTCTTTCATTGAGAATGCAGAGTTCAGCTGCTGTTTTAGAGCATTCAGAGTGCTCTTTTTCTTCCCAGCCAGCAGCATATCATCTACATACAGTACAAGAATAATTGGGCTGCCATCTTCATCCTTTTTCGTGTACAAACAATGATCTGCATGGCTTCTTTTAAACCCATGTTTGAGCATAAATGCATCAAACTTCTTATACCATTGTCTGGGGGCCTGTTTCAGCCCATACAAGCTCCTTTTCAGTTTGCATACCAGATGCTCTTTTCCAGGAATGGCATATCCTTCTGGCTGTTTCATGTACAGCTCTTCATCTAAATCACCATGCAAAAAGGCTGTTTTAACATCCATTTGGAATAATTCCAAATCCAAGGCAGCTGTGAGAGCAAACAACACACGTAAAGTGGTCATTTTCACCACTGGAGAGAACACTTCTTGGAAATCAATGCCCTCTTTTTGGGCATATCCCTTAGCAACCAGCCTTGCCTTATACTTGGGTTTGCCATCAACAGTTTTGATTTTGTACACCCACTTGTTTGGAATGGCTTTCCTTCCTTTGGGTAACTCAACCAAATCCCAAGTATCATTTGCATGCAAGGCCTTTATCTCTTCCTGCATGGCTAACTCCCACTTCTTCTTGTGCTCACATAGCTTTGCCTCTTTATAAGTAAGAGGCTCACCCTCATCTGATAACATAATATAATGTATAGAGGGATCATATCTATTCACTCGCCTCCTAGGACGTATAGATCTTCTTACCCAATGATCAACATTACCAGGCAATGGATCTACATCAGGAGGTAGATTAACTTCTTCATTGTTAACAGGCTGCTGTACATCATTTTCAGCCCTGTTTTCAGCATGAATAGGTGGCTGCATATGTCCTTCAGGAGCATCATTTTGCTGTCCAGCATCATCTGGCTCAATAACCACGGGCTCATTGTCATTTCCAGCCATATGTGGTGCATCCCGAGGGTCCATATCAGATTTAACTGGTGGCTGTACATGCTGAAATTTGATTCTTTTATGGTCATCTTTAGAGGCACAATTGTTTTTGAGCAGCCTTGCCTCATTAAATACAACATCTCGGCTGCGTATTACCTTCTTGAGTTGAGGTAGCCAAATCCTGTAGCCCATTTCACCTTCATCTCCATAACTCATGAAGATTCCTTTCATGGACTCTGCATCTAACTTGCTTCTCAACTCAGGCCTTATATGCACAAAAGCATCGCAACCAAAGATGCGTAGGTGGTCATATGAAGCTGGTTTGCCAGACCAAACCTCTTCTGGAATGCCACCTTTTAAGGACATATGAGGGGATCGATTGCAAACATGAACTGCAGTTTTCAAAGCCTCTCCCCAAAATCCATGAGGGAGATTAGCTGTGGACAGCATGCATCTCACCCTCTCACATAAAGTCCTATTATACCTTTCAGCCACACCGTTGGAAGAGGGGCTGTATGGGACTGTTAGCTCCCTCTTAATACCAAGATTTTCACAAAATCTATTGAATTCAGCAGTTGTAAACTCACCCCCATTATCTGTACGTAAGCATTTCAGCTTTCTACCTGTTTGAGTGGTCACAAATGCATGAAATTTCTTAAATGAAGCAAAGGCTTCATCTTTAGATTTTAACAAATATACCCAAAGCTTCCTAGAGTAATCATCTACAAAAGAAACAAAGTAAAGAGCACCCCCCATAGATTTTGTGGGCATGCTACAATTAGACTTATGAGAGACACCAGAGTAGTAAGAATTCTTTACTTGCTTACCATATTGGCATTCATTACAAAAATCAAGTTTTGAGCCTTTAGCATCAAACTTGTCCAAATTACATAGTTTATCAAGGCCTTTTTGACTCATGTGACCAAGCCTTTTATGCCATAATTCCATATGTGAATGGATTTCAGCCAAAGCAATAAACTTGCCCAGCAAGGCTTTACCATGCAAGCAATAAAGAGTCCCTTTCTTTGTACCTTTAACAATCAGCCTAGAGCCTTTGATAAGCTTCCATGACCCCTTCTCAAAGAGGGTACTATATCCATGCATATCCATTTGCCCAACAGACAATAAGCTTTTCTTGATGCTAGGTACATACCTTACATCATGCAAAACCAGCTCATTGGTACCATCCACTGTGAGATGCACTGTGCCAATACCTTCAATTGAACAAGCATGGTTATTTCCAAGATATACATGTCCATGGCTGCCTGCATGAAAGGTAGTGAAACACTCCTTAATAGGAGTTACATGAAACGATGCACCTGAATCTACAATCCATGTTTGTGACAAAGCATCATTCACAGTAAGCAAGGCATCAATCAAATCCCTCTTTGTGATCTGCATATCTTGTGCATGAAGATTAATAGAAGGATCAATAACTTCAGCATGCTCTGCTTCCATAGTAGCACAAAGTATCTCTTCTGCATCTGATAGCTCCTCAATGATGACACTAGAGGCCACATTGGCCTTCTCTTTGTCTTTGTCCTTTGAGGTATCATGTGCTTCATTCTTGGTGTCCTTTTTCTTCCTGTCACCTGTGTTCTTCTTTCTTTCTAGTTCAGCTTTATAGAATCTGCAATCAGGCTTCTTGTGACCTTTCCTACCACATTGATAACAAGTCACTTCAGCCTTGCCTTTGCTTTTGCTCCTGTTCCTCTGTACATTTCCACTTTTCTTTTCTGTTCTTCCTCTAGCTACATTGGCTGAACCACTGCCCTCTCCACTAGCTTTCCTCCTAATTTCCTCATTCAAAATAGAACCCCTTACACCATCAAAGGTAAGACTGGGGCTATTCGAAAGTGAAACAACCAATGTTTCCCACGAATCAGGTAAGGTCATCAACAAGAAGATGGCCTTAAGCTTATCATCAAATGGAGGTAATCCAGAGTCCTGCAATTGTGAAAGAGTACCTGTAAACAAAGATAAGTGCTCAGCCGCACTTTTTGACTCATCAAGCTGCATACACACTAGCTTACGCATAAGATGCACTTGATTTACAGGCGTGGTATTTTCATAAGTGGCTTTCAGCTTCTCCCATACCTCTAAAGCAGTTGTAAGGCCTTTCAAATCCACTAAGATTTCATCTGATACAGCCATCTTGATGTAAGTGATGGCCTTCTTGTTTAGGTTCATCCATGCTGCATCTGTCATATCTTCAGGCTTGACTTCCTCAAGAGCCCCTTCACAATCTTTAAGAAAGAGGATGCCCAACATTCTCTCTTTCCACAAATCGAAACCATTACCTTCAAATCTCTTGATCTCAAACAAGCTTTTGACATCAGAGGAGGTAGAGGCCATGTTTGCACACTAAGAGCTTCAAAATTTCACCAAAAAGGTAAAATTCACCTGCTGTCCTGTGCGCAATTACCTTAGGAGACTATAGCTGAGAAATTAAGCCCAAAAACTGTTCAAAACTTGCAGAAAACAATTTCTGAAATTTTCTGCAGAAAATTTCAGAAAATTCCAGCAAGCTGTAATTGAATCAAAAACAACAAATTTGTTGTTTTTCAACCACAAAAGGCATACATAGATGTAAAACCAAGGCAATGGGTGCTTGTTTTCACAAAAGCCCCAATTTTTGCAGCAATATGACCTGTAAAATCAGAGAAATGACCTACTGTAAAAGTTTCCAGCAAGTGTGCACTTCCTCAATCTTTGTGCATGTCCTCCCACTTGAAAAATGAGAGAATTTCTGCCACAAAAGACCTGTAGATGAAAAAATCAGCAATGTGGATGCTGAAAAAGACCTGTGGGGATACAAAAAGAAGAATAGAAGAGATTCTTCGCGATGAAACTCTCTAAAAAGCACAAAATTTGCTTCAGCTTTGCTCCGGGCTGAAGTAATCCTCCAAAAACAACACTTTTATCGCGAAAAAAGAAGGTTTTTCGCGATGAAATTCTCCCAAATGCAAGAAAACACCTTCAGCTTAACATAGGCTGAAGTGGAAAAGCACTTCGAGCAACTTTGTCGCGATGGAACAGCTCAAGGCTCTGATACCAGTTGAAAGAGGCCGCGGAGAGCTACGTCGTGGTGTGCTCGGTTGCTCCAAACGCCAAGGGAGTGGGCTGCTGCGTGAGGAGAGAGAAAGTAGAGAGAGAAACCTGCGCAATTTGAAGAAGATGGAGAAGCTGAAGTTGAAGAAGTCTCAATCAAGTTATGAGAGATTTGGAACCAAGTCTTATTGATAAGTGACTTTTAGGTCATTTGGGCATGTTCACACAAAGCCAATGACCAAAAGTCATAAAAATAATGTAAATGCCTATAACTTCCCAATTTGGGGTCCAAAAAATACAACAAAAATATGTCTGAAAAGCTCTCGAAGAGAGCTTTCACATGGAAGGGTCAAAATATACAAAAGGAGAGTCCTTAGGGCCTTTATCCCCAACACGGGGGACTCCCGTGGACCGACTCCTCTCAATCTCGATCTGATGTGATGAAACCCGTAGCTTCCCAATGATGATTCGAAGGTGGTGGGGTAGGTATGTCTGCATGTATCTTGGAATCTCGATGAAACCCTCCTCCGACATATGTAGAAAATGCTCACAGTAATAGAGCATTTTTGGTGGCAATGTATCCCTAGGGCTCACCCATGTCCTCTGTACGTATGTATGCAATATCTCTTGACGAATGACCCTATTCCTCTCCTGATGAGAGAGCGAGTAGGTGGTGCATGTAAGCCGTACTCTAGTGGTGGTAGCCTGTCTATGTCAAAACCATGGTGGGCCAGCCAGTCTAGTGTCTGTGCATACCATGAGGAGGTGTCGCCTGTTAATGCCATATCACGTGATGCCTAGAAAGCACGATACGCAATGCTCTATGTATCCATGCTCCGAAGTCTTTGTAATACGCATACTATCTGGAATAGTGCCTCAACTAGCATAGTTGGTGTAGCGAGCTCTACTCTAATGATATCATGTGGTACTGAAGGCTTGCTGCAGATAAGTCTGGCAATCATGAGGATCTGTGGCCTCTCCAATGCTATCCATACTGATGTAGCTAATCCCGGCTCCCATATGGCTGCCCCTTACATGAGCTCTCGCGCACTGGCTTTGCCTTATGGCACCATCTGTCCATCAAAGCTAGTGCTGCGTACCCACGTGTGGTGCTGCCTGAGACATACAAAAGACTCCTTATGTTGCTGTAAATGTCACTCCCAAGTAAACGTATGATCCGACCACCTCGATTGGTCCGCCTGCTCCTTTGAAGAAATTATGTCTATGTAACTATGGTGATGTATGAAAGATGATGACCTTGGTTTTACCAAGGTTCACAGATAACCCTCTGTGTCTGCAAAAGTCATCTAGGCCATGTAGATGATGCTGTAGACTGTCTACAGACTCTGAAACCAGGAGGGAGAGGGAGAGAGAGAGAGAGAGAGAGAGAGAGAGAGAGAGAGAGAGAGAGAGAGAGAGAGAGAGAGAGAGAGAGAGAGAGAGAGAGAGAGAGAGAGAGAGAGAGAGAGAGAGAGAGAGAGAGAGAGAGAGAGAGAGAGAGAGAGAGAGAGAGAGAGAGAGAGAGAGAGAGAGAGAGAGAGAGAGAGAGAGAGAGAGAGAGAGAGAGAGAGAGAGAGAGAGAGAGAGAGAAAGAAAGAAAGAAGAAAGAAAGAAAGTGTTTTTACGTCTATTAGGAGGCCGAACTCGGCCTATGAGACAAATCGATGTACATGGGTGTATCTTCTGTCTATCAGAGAAGATAAAAGTGCTGAAAAAGAAACTGGTAAAGCTGATACATATCTCGGTGAAATGCGTGTGGAGATAGCTATGAAAGTGGGGGTGTGTATGGAGTGCGATATCTATGACAGTCTATATGCAAAGGGGTAGTACAACAAGCATGGGAATGCATCTTAAACGACTAACTAGCTCCATCATGTGCTAGTGGGCGGGTGTAAGATGTGATACATAGGTGGAGGTGGAGTCAGGGCCATCCTGATAGCTGCAGCGGGATCAGCCATCATTTGGAATCTTCTCTCCTTCATGGCGCGATGGTGACGAGCCTGGATCTCTGCAATCTGATGTCGCTGATGTCTCGGGGCCCGATACCCTCTAGCACGGGGTCGTCTCCTAGCTCGAGCAGTCTGAGCCTGCTGAAGAGTCACCCCTCTCGGTGTGTGGGCTGAGGGGGGAGGGCTGCAGCACGTTGTGGGATAAAAAACTCAGTGAGCTGACTCTGTCTCCCTCCTGTATGGGCTGCTATAGTAGGCTGGAGTAGGGAATCTCTGTGACTCTGTATCTCTAGTAGGAATAGCCCGAGCTGTCGCTGGTCTCTAGAGTCCATGATCTCTCGGAGGGTGGGCTGCCCTGTAAATAGAGTCCCGTATCTACCTCTGATCCATCATATGCGCTACATCTGCATACAAAGTGCTCCTCATCCTCCATCTCTACTCTGCAAACCCTGAATATCCGCTCCTCTCTGGGAATGTCTGCGGCTCTGCCCGTCTCAATCTCTAGTCTATGTGATGAGACTCTCAACTGGCCAATCGCTACCCTCGAGCTATGAGGCATGTAAGTATCCATGTAACATGGCCGCCGGATGAAACCGTCCGCTAGGATGTCTAAGAACTAGTGTCGATAGTGCAATAGTCTCGATCCCATGTGTGGTGTGTGCCACGTCTGACTAATGTAGAGCTTCCAAAGATCCTGTCTCAGCACAACGTTCCTCTCATGACGAGAGAGGTGGATGTGAGGTGAGTCTGGGTCGTACTGAAAAGGCGGCAATCTGTCCATATCAAGCCCATGACTATCAAACCATACTCTAACGTGAGTGCCCCAAGCTCTCTCATATCCTGACTCTGATATCTGTATAGATGCCTCAAAAGCTCTGCGTGTGAGTCTGTCTGTAGGGAGCTCCCTCATCCTCTGAATAAAGCAGATAGTCTGGAATAATGCATCTTCTACCATGGGTGGTACAGCTAGCTCTTCCCTGATGATGTCATGTGGTACCGACTGTTTCCCGCGAAATAGTCGTGAAATAGTCGCGAGATCATACGTACCTGGGGCCTCTCGATCGCACTCCACTGGGTGACTGTGAGGCCTGGGGCCCAAACTGTCGCAGCATACATCATAGCTGGTCGGACTAGTGTGTCAAATAGCCACCCCTTCGTGCGGGGCTCCTGGAAGTGTGCCTGGTGACATCTCCGCTCTAACATGGCTAAAGCTGCATATCCTCGTGTGAGTCTATCGGTGGCTTCCTGTCTCATGCGGAAGGGGCCAGGTAAGCTCGTGAATGTGACTCCGAGGTAGACATAGGAAGTGACCACCTCAATCTGTCCACCGCAGACTGTGAATCCTGCTCCATTCCTCACCAAGGGGGAGGTGTGGAAGATCATGACCTTGGTCTTGCCAAGGTTTACTGTCAAGCCCTTCTATGTACAAAACTCATCGAGGGCATCCAAGTGGCGCTGTAATCCATTGGGTGACTCTGAAATCAAGACAATGTCATCGGCATATAATAAAATGTGGACAGGTGTA
Source organism: Ceratopteris richardii (assembly GCA_020310875.1). Taxonomy (NCBI): domain Eukaryota; kingdom Viridiplantae; phylum Streptophyta; class Polypodiopsida; order Polypodiales; family Pteridaceae; genus Ceratopteris; species Ceratopteris richardii. Next base: position 152,264,835 of record CM035436.1, on the reverse strand, counting down.
CCTTCGAGGTCTGCACCCTCTCCTCCAGCTTGGAGAATGTAGTCCTCAATCTGATCGATGTAGAGACCAAATAGAGTGGGAGAGAGCGGGCAGCCTTGCTTAACACCGATGGTGCTAGCAATGGCCTCAGACATACCCCCTGGACACTGTACTCTCCCAGTCACCTGCTCATAGAGTGCATAGATGGCCCAAATCATCCCTGATGGTACTCCCAAGCTCTGAAGGCGTTGGAAGAGCCTCTCTCGTTGCACTGTATCGAAAGCTTTGCGGAAGTCCACAAAGCAGCAATATAGTCTCTTCTTCCGCACCATTGCCCCATCAATGAGGCAGCGCAAAATGAAGATGTGATCAATAGTAGAGAAAGCTCGCCGAAAACCTGCCTGGCCTCGTCCTATGAGCTGAGCTCTGCCTCAAGTATGGCACCGTATAGTTTGGCCATGGTGTGGCCAATCATGATGGTCCTGTAATTCCCTGGATCCAGGGTGTCGCCAGATTTGTGGATAGGCACAATGGTGTGCCTAGTCCACTCCTCTGGGAAGCCCTCTCCTATAGCCCGGTTGAAGGCATGTGCAATTAACGGGGCTATAGTGCAGGCTGCATATATGAGGTGCTCGCTCTGCAATCCCGTATGGTCTGTCGAACGTCCATGTCGCAGTCGTTCTATGGCCCTCTCAACCATCTTTGCTGTGAAAAGAGAAGAACTAGTAGGGCGAGGCTCAAGTGGCTGGGAAATGGGAGGCTGCCCACGCACCTCATATAATCTCTGAGCATAATCATGCCATGTGTGTAAATCCCCAATAGGTGTGGTCGGGCGTGGCTCTCGTAGATAGATGGATAGATAGATAGATAGATAGATAGATAGATAGATAGATAGATAGATAGATAGATAGATAGATAGAGAGAGAGAGAGAGAGAGAGAGAGAGAGAGAGAGAGAGAGAGAGAGAGAGAGAGAGAGAGAGAGAGAGAGAGAGAGAGAGAGAGAGAGAGAGAGAGAGAGAGAGAGAGATAGAGAGAGAGAGAGAGAGAGAGAGAGAGAGAGAGAGAGAGAGAGAGAGAGAGAGAGAGAGAGAGAGAGAGAGAGAGAGAGAGAGAGAGAGAGAGAGAGAGAGAGAGAGAGAGAGAGAGAGAGAGAGAGAGAGAGAGAGAAAGACTTTTTAACGTCTATTAGAGGCCAAAATCGGCCTATGAGACAAAACATATACATGAGTATGATCCAATCCACTGTGATCCCAAAAGGAAAATAAAGAGTGAGTACAAAAGACGGGTATAAAAGGAGTGGACAATAACTGGCCTCAAGGGTGTGGGGTGCTATGGGTATGCACTCTATATGCTCAATGGGTGTGATACTATGCATAGGGATGGGAGGCTCGATGGTATCACAACCCTCTAAATGCCTGGAGTGGGTGTAGAATATAATGCATCGGTGGGTAAGGCATCATGGCGATCCTCAAAATGCTCTGAATGTCTAGATCGACAGGGGTGCGCTGCTGACGTCTCCGTATCTCCATGTCATGGCGTGCGTGAATTGCCTGAATCTCTCTCTGGTGTGGACGGACTCTCTGGAGTGGGGGTCTCGGTCGTCGACGCTATCGTCTAAGCTCATCTGCTCTGTGTAATGTGACACCCCGCATCGAGCGAGGTCCTCGAGTGGATGTGGGTCTGAAAAAATCTGTAATATGAGTCTAAGGGAGGGGGGCCAGGTGTATCTCCATCTGCTGCTGGAGTGATGTACTACGGTGCTGGAGCTCTACTAGGAAACGACCTAGAGGGCGCTGGTCCTCTGTCTCCAATAAAGCCCTGATCTCTCTGCCCCCCTTGAAGAGCTGTGGGTAGCGGTCTCTGATGTCCTCATATGCGTGGCATCTACATGTGTAGTGCTCCTCGTCCTCCATCTCCTCTCTACATATCCTGCATAATCTCTCGTCCCTCGGGGTATGTGTGGCTCGCCCAACCTCAATCTCAAGCTGGTGTGATGATACTCTGAGCTGCCCAATGGCCACTCTCAGCTGGTGCCATGTATGTATCCATGTATCGTGGTCTCTGAATGAAACCATCTGCTGTCACAGTCTGGAAGTGCTCTCTGTAGTGTTGCCTCTTTGTGGGAAGAGGCTCCCGTGGTGCTATCCATGTCTCCCTCACGTGTATCTGTAGTAGATCCTGACGGATGATCCTATTCCTCTCCGAACGAGAGAGGGTAATGTGGGGGGAAGAGAGGTCATACTGAAAGGGGGGAAGATCGGTAATGCTCATGCCATGGTCTGCTAGCCATCGGTGAGTGTGTGCATACCATACTCTCTCATGCCTTGTCTCATCTAAATGTCTGGACCTCTCAAATGCAAGCCTGGTGAGTCGGCTGGTGGGGAGCTCTCTGACCCTTAGAATAAAGGTCACCAACTGCAAGAGGGCCTCCACTAGCATCGGTGGTGTGCCAAGCTCAGCTCGTATAATGTCATGTGGAACGGAGGGCTTGTTGCGCAGCAAGCATGAGATCATGATGACCTGGGGCCTCTCAATCTGCGTCCACATCGCCTCCGTGATCCCAGGTGCCCAAACTGCTGCTGCATACATCAATGCGGGTGTCACCAGAGTGTCAAAGAGCCACCCCTTAGTCCGGGGCTCCTGAAAATGTGTCTGAAAGCAACGTCTCTCCAATCCTGCAAGTGCCGCATAGCCTCGCGTCAATCTATCTCTCGCTGCTTGTGCCATGGAGAATACCCCTGTGCTACCTAAGAAGGTGACACCTAGGTAGACGTAGGAGTCCACTACCTCTTTCTGTCCTCCGGCTGCAGTGAAAGAGGCGCGAGAGAGAGAGAGAGAGAGAGAGAGAGAGAGAGAGAGAGAGAGAGAGAGAGAGAGAGAGAGAGAGAGAGAGAGAGAGAGAGAGAGAGAGAGAGAGAGAGAGAGAGAGAGAGAGAGAGAGAGAGAGAGAGAGAGAGAGAGAGAGAGAGAGAGAGAGAGAGAGAGAGAGAGAGAGAGAGAGAGAGAGAGAAAGAAAGAAAGAAAGTCATATTAACGTCTTCTAGAGGCCAAACTTGGCCTATGAGACAAAAACCATGTACAAGTGTAGTAAACCTGTGTAGAAGATAAAATGAAATAAAAAGTATATCGCTACACAGCTATGTAGGGCTCGAAAAGGCTGGGGAGACGTGGCTCTGGCTGTGCAGATAGTGGCTCTGACTGTGCAGATAGTGGCCACCTAATACATGGGGGGATCCAAAATGTGAGTAAAACGCCCTAGCTACGGGTGATGGGTGGAGGTGGATGTAGTATGTGGTACATCGGCGGTGGTCTGAGTGCCTCTTGAAGGAAGACAACCGAGGGGGTGGTGGTACGCCTATGCTCCATCATGTGGTCGTAGGCAATCCTGATGCGTGAGATATCCTCCTGATATAGTCGTGGTCGACGATATCCGCCCATGCGTGGTCGGCGCCGTGCTCTCTGTGCTGTTGTCTGGTGTAGTGTGAGCCCTATAGCTGGACCTCTCTGATGAAGCTCAACTCGCTGAAAGAACTGCGTAATGGTCTGCTGGGTACTCACCCGTGGCTGATGTATGGGCTGTAGTGACCGCTCTCGCCTCTCGTATGCTGCTGTGAGAAAGCGTCCCAAGCGTCTTTGGTCTCCCCTAGTCATGCACAGCTGGAACTGTGCTCGTAGGTCTAAGTATGCTGGACATCTGATAACAAAATGCTCCTCACTCTCTACCTGTGTCTGGCATCATGGGCACCACCTCTCCTCACGGGGGACTCCCATGGACCGACCCCTCTCAATCTCGAGCTGATGTGATGAAACCCGGAGCTGCCCAATGACGACTCGTAGGTGGTGGGGAAGGTAGGGCTGCATGTATCTCGGAATCTCGATGAAGCCCGTGCCCGATATATGTAGAAAATGCTCGTGGTAGTAGAGCATTTTCGGTGGCAATGTACGCCTAGAGCTCACCTATGTCCTCTGTATGTATGTATGCCATATCTCCTGACGAATGATCCTATTCCTCTCTTGATGAGAGAGCGAGTAGGTGGGTGCATGAGAGTCGTACTGCAGTGGTGGTAGCCTGTCTATGTCAAAGCCATGGTGGGAAAGCCAGTCTCGTGTTTGTGCATACCATGCAGAGGTGTCGCCTGCTAATGCCATATCACGTGATGCCTCGAAAGCACGATAAGCAATGCGCTCTAAATCCATGCTCCGAAGTCTGTGTAATAGGCATAGTGTCTGGAATAGTGCCTCAACTAGCATCGGTGGTGCAGCGAGCTCTGCTCTAATGATATCATGTGGTACTGAGGGCTTGCTGCGGATAAGTCTGTCAGTCATGAGGATCTGTGGCCTCTCTAATGCTGTCCATACTGATGTAGCTAATCCTGGTCCCCATATGGCTGCCCCATACATGAGCGCTGGCGTAACCAAAGTGTCAAAGAGCCACCCCTTTGTGCGGGGCTCCTGAAAATATGCCTGGTGGCACTGTCTCTCCATCAAAGCTAGTGCTGCGTACCCACGTGTGATGCGGTCATGGGCTGCCTGAGCCATAGAGAAGACCCCTGATGCTCCTGTAAATGTCACCCCCAAGTAAACATATGATCCGACCACATCGATCGGTCCACCTGCTGCTGTGAACAAACTATGTCTGCGTACCTGTGCTGATGTATGAAAGATCAAGACCTTGGTTTTACCAAGGTTCACAGATAACCCTCTGTGTCTGCAAAAGTCATCTAGGCCGTGTAGATGATGCTGTAGACCTTCTGCAGACTTTGAAACCAATACAATATCATCAGCGTATAAAAGAATATGGACAATGGACCCGTGTACCTCAATGCCATCTCCCCCCTGCTGCTGTATGAAGTCCACTATCTCATCAATGTAGAGACCAAAGAGGGTGGGTGAGAGAGAGCATCCTTGCTTCACCCGGATAGTGCTAGCAAGTGGATCAGATAAGCCCCCTGGACATCTGACTCTACCAGATACTCTCTCGTATAAGGCGTAGATCCCCCATATCATCTCCCCTGGAGCTCCGATGTCAAGTAGTCGTCTGAAGAGTCGATCCCTGGGAACAGTGTCAAATGCTTTGCGGAAGTCCACAAAGCAACAATATAATCTCCTCTTCCTCACCTTGGCGTGGTCGATCAGGCATCTCAGAGTGAAGATGTGGTCAATGGTAGACTAATCTCGTCTGAAACTTGCCTGTCCTGGAGCCCTGATGCCCTTCCTCTCAGCGAGAGTACTCAACTCTGTCTCTAGTACCGCCCCATATAACTTGGCCAATATAGGGCCAATCATGATCGTCCGGTATGTAGCTGGATCCATAGTATCACCTGACTTATGAATGGGCACTATGGTGTGCTCAATCCATGAGTCTGGGAACCCTTCAATCAATGCACGGTTGAAGAGATGGGCAATGAGCGGTGCGAGAGTCGTGCCTCCATAGATGAGGTGCTCTGCCTGTAAACCGAAATGATCATGGGCCCTGCCATGCTGCAACCGGGCAATAGCGCGTCCCACCATAGTGGGTGTGAAGAAGTCAGAGGTAGGAGGACGTGGGCTCTGTGGTCTGGGAATGGGAGGCTGGTCTGAGATCTCGTATAGGCTTCCTGCATAGCTATGCCAAGTGCTCGGGTCTCGGATAGGTGTCCGTTGTCTCCTCTCTCTCAAATGTCGCCATGCCACTACACTGTCTCGACTCATGAGCAAATGGTAAATATCCCAATACTGTCTCTCCTCCCAATCTCGCCGTTTGCGGCGAGTAAGGCTCTGCATGCGACGCTGTGCCTGTGTGTGTGTAATATCTCCTCTATGCTCTAAAATCCGTAGGTGCTTCCGCCGCTCACGACATTCTGCATCATACCAACGGTTCTGGGGCATGGATCCTGTGCGTGGAGGGTGCATATGTGTGCGGTGTGGGAAGCTGCGGAGAGCTGAGTCCTGTAGGATGGAGGTGATATGTGATGTAAGTGTGTCCAAAGGTGAGAATGGATCGAGGGAGAGTAGGCGGGTGTGTAAATGGTGTGCATAAACGTGTGAGAGCTCGTGTGTGAAGTGTATCGTGGTATGTATCTGAGTGGGTGAGGGAGGGTCTAATGGAATCGGAGATGAGAGTGTGAATGTAATAAATGTGTGGTCAGCACCGAGTGGGCGTCGTCCAATACTAAGTGAAGGGATGAGTGAAGCTCCACAGGTAGTACCCAAAATGTAGTCGACTGTGCTCTCACCTCCCCCGTGAGGGAAGCAAGTAAATCCGCCTGAACCTGGCCACCGATTCATCCCGTTATATATAACGAGATGATGTCGACTGCCTAGCTCGAGTAGATGTCTGCCATAGCCGGTGGTGTCCTGACCCGTATCTGTCGATACTCTGCTGGTGCTAATCTGAACCGGGTCTCTGGCCCTCATGAGATGCGGGTGATCCATGTCATATGCCTCGCACTGTTGCGACTGAGCGCGGCCATTGAAGTCCCCCATAAGGAAGACTTCACCAAGCGTGCTGTAATGTAGTATCTCATCTGAAAGCGCTCTGTATGGTGAGTCTCTATCTCGGATCGGTCCCCCCGGATCCTGTCCTGCGTATCGAGATCAGCCTGGTGGGAAGTAGCATATAGCAATGTAAATCGAGCTCCCCTGTGCTATCTCTATGCGAACCCACATGTATCGTGCCTCCTCATCTCTACCTATAATATGGATCCGGCTCTGTATCTCCTGTCGAAATACGATGGCCACTCCTCTCGATCCTCGCGCTGTACTCTCTCTCGTCGTAGTCCTGAATGCATATTCCCAATGAAAACCTGCAATGCATGGTAGACCTCTCTCTGGGCTCTCGTGTGTCTCTGTGATGCACACAAAGTCATGTGATGCGAGGATCTCCTCGACTCTATCTGGTCGCGTCCAGAGTGCCCCGTTGCAGTTCCACACTGCTCCTCTGAGTGGTGTCTCCTGGTGTAGTGATGTCTCATAGGCCGCATGGCCCTATTTGATAGGGCGTCCATCTATGAAGACCTTACCATCACGGTAAAAGGCCTTCCTTCCCTCTCGACGTGCCTGGAGTATCTGTGGCATGCAAGCGCGTCGGTGTGCCACCTGCATACGCGTGAGGTCCTCGTCCATGTAGAGGGTGCCGCCGGGTAGTCCACGTAGTACCGATCGACGTCTAAAAAAGGCGGTCTGTGCCTCCTCCGAACTCATCTTGAGGATGAGTGCTCGCAAACGTGATGTATCCCTCCCAACCCTCCATGCGTCAGTGGTGTCTGCCTCCGGTGATACCCCTTCGGGTAGGCCTGTAATCCGAATGTGAAGTCTTCGAGTATGTCGAAGCCTCTCCTCCTCAAGTGTATCCTGGACTCGTGTGAGCTCTTCTTTCTGCACGTCTTCCCTAACTTCCTTCTTAACCCTTTTGTGTACTACTTCCACCCATGACTCTCGAGTAGATTCTACCTCCGTTTTGATTTCCTTCTTTATTTCTTCCTTGAGTATCTCCACGTTGGAGATCTCCCCCTCTTCTTTCATGTGCTCATAAGCTCTCCTCCAATGGTCTCTTTCTTCTGTGAGAGTCTTCACTTGTTCTTCCAGTCCTTTGACTTTATTCATTACTTGTTCTTCAAGTCCTTTGAACTTTTCCATCATCTTTCGTATCTCCATATTGAGGTTGCGGTCTGCTTCCTTTTTGGCCTCTTTGAGAGCTTTAGCGATAAGGTCGTCCACTTCCTTCGGGTCCATGGGAGCCATTTCAAGGTTTAGGATTAGGGCTCGGGTAGAGAGAGAGAGAGAGAGAGAGAGAGAGAGAGAGAGAGAGAGAGAGAGAGAGAGAGAGAGAGAGAGAGAGAGAGAGAGAGAGAGAGAGAGAGAGAGAGAGAGAGAGAGAGAGAGAGAGAGAGAGAGAGAGAGAGAGAGAGAGAGAGAGAGAGAGAGAGAGAGAGAGAGAGAGAGAGAGAGAGAGAGAGAGAGAGAGAGAGAGAGAGAGAGAGAGAGAGAGAGTTAAAAGTGTGGATGCTTGTGGCTGTTAGCACAGCAGGCAGATGACAGAGAACCCTAAAGTCAGATCTTCGGGGAAAGAGGTGCTGAACCCTAAATCAGAGCGTCGAAACCCTAAAATCAGAGATTTGGAACCCTAAAATCAGTGCTATGTCTAAGATCAGAGAGAGATTGGACCCCATTGCTTAGAGAGGGACGCTGCAGAACCCTAAAAAGAGAGTTTCGAAACCCTAAAAATTGAGCATTATATCCTTCAAAGCCTTAAAATCAGAGCTGCCCATGTTCAAAACCCTAAGAATCAGAGCTGATTTTCTTCAGAACCCTTAAAACAGAGTTCGCCTCTTCAAAACCCTAAAAATCAGATCTTCGTCAGTTTCGAAACCCTAAAAAACCAGACCTGCGCCTGTTCGAAACCCTAAGAGAAGGCGCTGCACCTCTTCAGAGCCCTAAAAGACACAGTTTCGCCTCTTTAAAACCCTGAGAGAGAGAGAGAGAGAGAGAGAGAGAGAGAGAGAGAGAGAGAGAGAGAGAGAGAGAGAGAGAGAGAGAGAGAGAGAGAGAGAGAGAGAGAGAGAGAGAGAGAGAGAGAGAGAGAGAGAGAGAGAGAGAGAGAGAGAGAGAGAGAGAGAGAGAGAGAGAGAGAGAGAGAGAAAGAAGAAAGAAAGAAAGTGTTTTTACGTCTATTAGGAGGCCGAACTCGGCCTATGAGACAAATCGATGTACATGGGTGTATCTTCTGTCAATCAGAAAAGATAAAAGTGCTGAAAAGAAACTGGTTAAGCTGATATAGATCTCCGTAGTATGCATGTGGGGATACCCATGAAAGTGGTGGGGGGTGTATGGAGTGCGATATCTATGATAGTCTATATGCAAAAGGGTAGTACAACAACCATGAGAATGCATCTAAAACGACTAACTAGCTCCATCCTGTGCTAGTGGGTGGGATGTAATATGTGATACATAGGTGGAGGTGGAGTCAGGGCCACCCTGATGGCTGCAACGGGATCGGCCATCATCTGGGATCGTCTCTCCTCCATGGCGCGATGGTCACAAGCCTGGATCTCCGCAATCTGGTGTCGGTGAAGTCTCTGGGCCCGATATCCTATAGCACGGGGTCGTCTCCTAGCTCGAGATACCTGAGCCTGCTGAAGAGTCACCCCGCTCGGTATGTGGGCTGAGGGGGGGAGGGCTGCAGCACGTCGTGGAATAAAGAAGTCAGTGAGCTGACTCTGTCTCCCTCCTGTATGGAGTGCTACAGTAGGCTGGAGTAGGGAATCTCTGTGACTCTGTATCTCTAGTAAGAATCGCCCGAACTGTCGCTGGTCTCTAGAGTCCATGATCTCTCGGAGGGTGGGCTGCCCTGCAAACAGTCTCTCGTATCTGCCTCTGATGCCATCATATGCGCTACATCTGCATACAAAGTGCTCCTCATCCTCCATCTCTACTCTGCATACTCTGCATATCCGCTCCTCTCTGGGAATGTCTGCGGCTCTGCCCGTCTCAATCTCGAGTCGGTGTGATGAGACTCTCAGCTGGCCAATCGCTACCCTCAAGCTATGAGGCATGTGAGTATCCATGTAGCGTGGTCGCTGGATGAAACCGTCAGCTAGTATGTCTATGAACTGGTCTCGATAGTGCGATAGTCTCGATCCCATGTGTGCTGTGTGCCATGTCTGACTAATGTAGAGCTGCCAGAGATCCTGTCTGAGCACAACATTCCTCTCACGACGAGAGAGGTGGATGTGAGGTGAGTCTGGGTCATACTGAAAAGGCGGCAATCTGTCCATATCAAGTCCATGACTATCAAACCAGACTCTAACCTGAGTGTACCAAGCTCTCTCATATCCTAACTCTGATATCTGTATAGATGCCTCAAGAGCTCTGTGTGTGAGTCTATCTGTAGGGAGGTCCCTAATCCTCTGAATAAAGCAGATAGTCTGGAATAGTGCCTCTACTGCCATGGGTGGTGCAGCTAGCTCTGCCCTGATGATGTCATGTGGCACCGACTGTTTCCCACGAAATAATCGCGAGATCATACGTACCTGTGGCCTCTCGATCGCACTCCACTGGGTGACTGTGAGACCTGGGGCCCAAACCGTCGCAGCATACATCATAGCTGGTCTGACCAGTGTGTCAAATAGCCAGCCCTTCGTGCGGGGCTCCTGGAAGTGTGCTTGGTGACATCTCCGTTCTAACATGGCTAAAGCTGCATATCCACGTGTGAGTCTATCGGTGGCTGCCTGTCTCATGCTGAAGGGGCCAGGCAAGCTCGTGAATGTGACTCCGAGATAGACATAGGAAGTGACCACCTCAATCTGTCCACCACCAGCACTGAATCCTGCTCCATTCCTCACCATGGGGGAGGTGTGGAAGATCATGACCTTGGTCTTGCCAAGGTTTACTGTCAAGCCCCTCTGTGTACAAAACTCATCCAGGGCCTCAAGGTGGTGCTGTAATCCCTCGGGTGACTCTGAAATCAAGACAATGTCATCGGCATATAATAAAATGTGGACATGTGTACCTGCGAGGTCTGCACCCTCTCCTCCAGCTCGGAGAATGTAGTCCTCAATCTCGTCAATGTAGAGACCAAATAGAGTGGGAGAGAGTGGGCAGCCTTGCTTAACACCGATGGTGCTAGCAATGGCTTCAGACATACCTCCTGGACACCGTACCCTCCCAGTCACCTGCTCATAGAGTGCATAGATGGCCCAAATCATCCCTGATGGTACTCCCAAGCTCTGGAGGCGTTGGAAGAGCCTCTCGCGCGGCACTGTATCAAAAGCTTTGCGGAAGTCCACAAAGCAGCAATATAGCCTCTTCTTCCGCACCCTTGCCCCATCAATGAGGCAGCGCAGAATGAAGATGTGATCAATAGTAGAGAAAGCTCGTCGAAAACCTGCCTGGCCTCGTGCTCGTAGCCCCTCAGTCTCTGCATATGAACTGAGCTCTGCCTCAAGTATGGCACCGTATAGTTTGGCCATGGTGTGGCCAATCATGATGGTCCTGTAGTTCCCTGGATCCAGGGTGTCGCCAGATTTGTGGATAGGCACAATGGTGTGCCTAGTCCACTCCTCTGGGAAGCCCTCTCCTATAGCCCGGTTGAAGACATGTGCAATCAACGGGGCTATAGTGGAGGCTGCATATATGAGATGCTCGCTCTTCAGTCCTGCGTGGTCTGTCGAACGTCCATGTCGAAGTCGTCGTATGGCCCTCTCAACCATCTTTGCTGTGAAGAGAGAAGAACTAGTAGGGCGAGGCTCAAGTGGCTGGGGAATGGGAGGCTGCCTAGGTACCTCATATAACCTCTGAGCATAATCATGCCATGTGTGTGGGTCTCCAATAGGTGTGGTCGGGCGTGGCTCTCGTAGGCTGCGCCATGCTGCAGCACTGTCCATACTCATAAAGAGATGGTATAGCTCAAGCTCCTGTGCCTCCTCAAAGGCTCGCCTCTTTCGACGTGTGAGAGTCTTCATCTGTCCCTTGGCCTCTCTCTCTGTGATCTCTCCCAATGCTCGCTGAGCTCGTAGTCGGCGGTAAAGATCTCTGCAATCCTCATCATACCAACGATGTTGTGGCATAGTCCCGGGAGGAGGTGTGTGACGAGAATGGATGGTGTGTGGGAAGGAGCTGATGGCTGATGTCTGAAGAACTGATGCTATCTGAGAGGTGAGTAGGGATAGTGGAGTGTCAGGATGAAGTAAGAGAAGACCCTGCTCGACTCGAGCCGCATATATGTGAGCTAGCTCGTGTGTGAAGTGGATGGTGGTGTGTGGGATGCGTGCTGCGGGTATGCGTGTAGGGGTGTCTCCCTTCAGGGAGAGTGCGAGGTATGTGTGATCGGCCCCAATGGGTATGGGTGGGATGGTGAATGAGGTAAGTAGGTGGATGGCCTCTCTGGACCCCATGACGTAATCTACTGTACTTCCCCCGCCATCTGTGACTGAGTGTGGTATGCATGTCAATCCTCCTGAGGTAGGCCACTGAGTCATCCCGTTATAGATAACGAGATTATGTCGAGAGCCTAGTCTGAGTAGGTGAGTGCCATAGTGAGTGTGTGTAGGGTCAGCTGAAGCTCGAGCTGTAGACTCATCCTCTATGGTATGTAGTATCTCCGGGTCTTCTGGGTCAAATATCTCACACTGATCATTGCCTGTCCTGGCATTGAAGTCTCCCATAAGGAAGACTTCCCCTAATGCAGAGTACTCTGTAATCTCTTCTGACAAGCAAGTGTATGGTGAGTCCTCCTCTCGATCTATGATAGCGAAACGCGAGCTAGAAGGAGCAAAGTAGCATAATGCTATGAAGATGATCCGCTCCTGCGAGAGCTGGAGTCGAATCCAAAGATATCTGGCCTGTGAATCACGTGCGACTATCTGTATCCTGCTCTGAAGTCCATCTCTAAAGAGTATGGCTACTCCTCCTGATCCTCGGGTGGTGTGCTGACGTGTACACTCTCTGTATGTGGACTCCCACTGAAAACCGTGGACACGAGGTAGGCCCCGGTTCGGGCTCTCATGTGTCTCTGTGAGCATAATGATGTCTTTGTCTTTGCGCACCTCTTCCAATCTCTCTGGGTGTGTCCATAGATCTCCATTGCAGTTCCAAACTGCAAGGTGTATCTCCTCGAGTGTCTCACAGGCCGCGAATCCCTATGGGATGGCCTTGCCATCAATGATGACACGACCATCTCTGTATGAAGCCTTCTTTCCTTCTTTGCGAGCTTGATGTACTCTCGGCATGCATGCACGACGGTGTGCTACCTGCATGGGTGTGAGATCATCGTCAAGGTAGATGGGGGGGCCATCAAGTGCTCTCAAAATCACCCTCATGCGTAGGAAAGTAGATCTTATATCTTCGGAAGGGAAGTGTAGAATGAGAGCTCTCTTCTTCGTGGGGTCTCGTCCCGTTCTCCAAGACTTGATGAATGGGGGGGACTCCTCTTTGTAGCCGAGTATCTTGCATAGTGTTTTCCCATCGGACTCGGGGGTAGAGCCTTCTTTTTCTTCAATGCCCGTGATGCGTACATTGAGACGGCGGGCATGTCTCATCTTTTCTTCCTCAATAGTGGTGTGCACGATGAGGGCTTCTTCCTTTTGTGCTTTCTCTTTGGCTTCTTTTTTGATGTTCTTCTTCACTATGTCGATCCACCCTTCTTTGGTAGCTTCTAATTTGTTTTCCATGCTCTCGGTCAAGGATTTGGTGAGTTCTTCTTTGAGAGCTTCTGTCTTGTTCATATTAATCTCTCCCTCTTCGGGTGTAAGAGAGACCATTGAAGCTTTGAGGAGCTCCAATTCCTCTTTCATGTTTGCCCTCTCCTTAGTCCATTCTTCTTTCTCTTTTTGCCATGCTTCCCTCTCCTTATGATATGTTTCTACTTCCTTCTCGAGCTTTGAGAGGCGGCTGATGATGGCCGTGATAGTGGAGTCCACCATCTTCTTGTTTTCTTTGATAGCTATGGTCAGTTTGTCCTCCATTTTTGTCAAATCGTCCTTCTTAGCCGTAGCGCTCATTGCATTCGAAGATGAAAGAATGCTCAGAGTACTGAGCCTAAAGACTTGCGATGAAGACGGGAGCGCGCCCGATGCGCGATGGAGCAAGGGTGGGAGTGGCTAATAACTGTAGGAAACAGTTATTAGTCCGGGGCAGGGTTAGGTTTTTTGGGGCAAGGTCGGGTTTGGGGTTAGGGTTAGGGTTAGGTTTTTTGGAGCAAGGTCGGGTTAGGGTTTCGAGGGATTAGGGTTAGGGTTTCGGTTTAGGGTTAGGGTTAGGTTAGGGTTAGGTCATGGCTAGGGTTAGGGTTAGGGTTAGGTTTTTTTGGCATTTTAAGGTTAGTGCTTGAGTCGTATGGATACATGATGTGGATTAGGGTTTCGATAAGGGTTGGAGGGTAAGTTGGTGACGGCTGTGGCTGGATCGCGGGTGCCGACGACTGTGGCGGGAACGGTTGACGCGTTGGGCAGGGATCGGTTGTGGAGGGCGGCGGGCTGGGTCGGGCAGGTGCAATGGTGGTGGGCGGGAGACGTCGGGTAGAGACCAGGGCGGAGTGAGGCAATCCCGGTGTAGGGCCAGGCGGGGCAGAGAAGGGCCGGGCAGCGCCGAGCAGAGGGAGGCAGGGCAGCGCCGAGCGGGTGCAGGGAGAGGGTCAGCGCCGAGCGGGTGCAGGGAGAGGGTCAGCGCCGAGCGGGTGCCCCGAGCAGAGGGCGGCAGGGCAGCGCCGAGCGGGTGCAGGGAGAGGGTCAGCGTCGAGCGGGTGCAGGGAGAGAGAGAGAGAGAGAGAGAGAGAGAGAGAGAGAGAGAGAGAGAGAGAGAGAGAGAGAGAGAGAGAGAGAGAGAGAGAGAGAGAGAGAGAGAGAGAGAGAGAGAGAGAGAGAGAGAGAGAGAGAGAGAGAGAGAGAGAGAGAGAGAGAGAGAGAGAGAGAGAGAGAGAGAGAGAGAGAGAGAGAGAGAGAGAGAGAGAGAGAGAGAGAGAGAGAGAGAGAGAGAGAGAGAGAGAGAGAGAGAGAGAGAGAGAGAGAGAGAGAGAGAGAGAGAGAGAGAGAGAGAGAGAGAGAGAGAGAGAGAGAGAGAGAGAGAGAGAGTCATGTTAACGTCTTCTCGAGGCCAAACTTGGCCTATTAGACAAAAACCATATACAAGTGTACTAACCTTGTGTAGAAGATGAAATGAAATAAAAAGTATATGCCTACACAAAGCTATATAGGACTGGAACAGGCTCGGGAGATGTGGCTCTGACGCTGCACATAGTGGCCACCTAATACATGGGGGATCCATAATGTGAGTAAAAACACCCTAGCTACCGGTCATGGGTGGAGGTGGGTGTAGTATGTGATACATCGGTGGTGATCTGAGTGCCTCCTGAAGGAAGACAACTCACGGGGTGGTGGTAAGCCTCTGCTCCATCATGTGGTTGTACATTGTCCTGATGCGTTAGATATCCTCCTAGTATAGTCATGGTCGACTGTATCCTCCCATGAGTGGTCGGCGCCGTGCTCTCTGTGCTGCTGCCTGGTGGAGTGTGAGCCCTCTAGATGGACCTCTTTGATGTAGCTAAGCTCGCTGAAAGAACTGGGTAATGGTCTGCTTGGTACTCACCCGTGGCTGATGTGTCGGCTTTAGTGACCGCTCTCGCCTCTCGTATGTTGCTGTGAGAAAGCATCCCAAGCGTCGCTGGTGTCCCATAGTCATGACAAGTGGAGTGACTCCTCTAGCTGGAAGTGTGCCCGCATGTCTAAGTATGGTGGGCATCTGATAACAAAATGCTCCTCACTCTCTACCTCTGTCTCGCATACTGGGCACCACCTCTCCTCATGGGGGACTCCCCTCGACCGACACCTCTCAATCTCGAGCTGATGCAATGAAACCCGGAGCTGCCCAATGACGACTCGAAGGTGGTGGGGTAGGTATGTCACCATGTATCTCGGAATCTGGATGAAGCCCTTGTCTCATATATATGTAGAAAATGCTCACCATAATACAGCATTTTCTGTGGCAATGTATCCCTAGGGCTCACCCATGTCCTCTGTATGTATGTATGCCATATCTCGTGATGAATGACCCTATTCCTCTCTTGATGAGAGAGCGAGTAGGTGGGTGCATGTGAGTCATACTGTAGTGGTGGTAGACTGACTATGTCAAAGCCATGGTGGGCCAGCCAGTGCCGTGTCTGTGCATACCATGAGGAGGTGTCTCCTGCTAACGCCATATCCCATGATGCCTGGAAAGCACGATAGGCAATGCGATCTGTATCCATGCTCCGGAGTTTGTGTAATAGGCATACTGTCTGGAATAGTGCCTCAACTAGCATCGGTGGTGCAGCGAGCTCTGCTCTAATGATATCATGTGGTACGGAAGCCTTGCTACGGATAAGTCTGGCAATCATGAGGGTCTGTGGCCTCTCTAATGCTGTCCATACTTATCTAGCTAAGCCTGATCCCCATATGGCTGCCCCATACATGAGTGCTTGCGTAACCAAGGTGTCGAAGAGCCACCCCTTTGTGCGGGGCTGCTGAAAATAAGCCTGGTGGCACTGTCTGTCCATCAAAGCTAGTGCTGCATAGCCATGTGTGATGCGGTCACGGGCTGCCTGAGACATAGAGAAGACGCCTGATGCTGCTGTAAATGTCACTCCCAAGTAAACATATGATCCGACCATCTCAATCGGTCCACGAGCTGCTGTGAACAAACTATGTCTGCGTACCTATGCTGATGTATGAAAGATCATGACCTTGGTTTTACCAAGGTTCACAGATAACCCTTTGTGTTTGCAAAAGTCATCTAGGCCATGTAGATGATGCTGTAGACCTTCTGCAGACTCTGAAACCAGTACGATATTATCAGCATATAAGAGAATATGGACAGTGGACCCGTGTACCTCAATGCCATCACCCGCGTGCTGCTGTATGTAGTCCACTATCTCATCAATGTAGAGACCAAAGAGGATGGGTGAAAGAGGACATCCTTGCTTCACCCCGATAGTGCTAGCAAGTGGATGAGATAAGCCCCCCGGACATCTGACTCTACCAGATACTCTCTCGTATAAGGTGTAGATCCCCCATATCATCTCCTCCGGAGCTCCGATATCAAGTAATCGTCTGAAGTGTCGTTCCCTCGGAACAGTGTCAAATGCTTTGCGGAAGTCCACAAAGCAACAATATAACCTCCTCTTCCTCACCCTTGCCTGGTCGATCAGGCATCTGAGAGATAGAGAGAGAGAGAGAGAGAGAGAGAGAGAGAGAGAGAGAGAGAGAGAGAGAGAGAGAGAGAGAGAGAGAGAGAGAGAGAGAGAGAGAGAGAGAGAGAGAGAGAGAGAGAGAGAGAGAGAGAGAGAGAGAGAGAGAGAGAGAGAGAGAGAGAGAGAGAGAGAGAGAGAGAGAGAGAGAGAGAGAGAGAGAGAGAGAGAGAGAGAGAGAGAGAGAGAGAGAGAGGGAGGGAGGGAGGGAAGGAGGGAGGGAGGGAGGGAGGGAGGGAGGGAGGGAGGGAGGGAGGGAGGGAGGGAAGGAGGGAGGGAGGGAGGGAGGGAGGGAGGGAGGGAAAGAAAGAAAGAAAGAAAGAAAGAAAGAAAGAAAGACTTTTTAACGTCTATTAGAGGCCAAAATCGGCCTATGAGACAAAACATATACATCAGTATGATCCAATCCACTGTGATCCCAAAAGGAAAATAAAGTGTGAGTACTGCAAACGGGTATAAAAGGAGTGGATGGTAACTGGCATCAAGGGTGTGGGGTGCTATGGGTATGCACTCTATATGCTCAATGGGTGAGATACAAATATGATATGCATAGGGGGGGAGGCTCGATGGTATCACAACCCACTAAATGCCTGGAGTGGGTGTAGGATATAATGCATCGGTGGGTAAGGCATCATGGTGATCCTCAAAATGCTCTGAACATCCAAATCGATAGGGGTGCGGTGCTGGCGTCTCCGTATCTCCATGTCATGGCGTGCGTGAATCGCCTGAATCTCTCTCTGATGTGGATGGGCTCTCCGGACTGGGGATCTCGGTCGTCGACGCTGTCGTCCAAGCTCCTCTGCTCTGTGTAATGTGACACCCCGCATCGAACTGGGTCCTCGAGTGGCTGTGGGTCTGAAAAAATCTGTAATATAATTCTGAGGGGGGGAGGCCAGGTGTATCTCCATCTGCTGCTGGAGGAGTGATGCACTTCGGTGCTGGAGCTCTACTAGGAAACGACCTAGAGGGCGCTGGTCCTCTCTCCCCAATAAAGCCCTGATCTCTCTCGGCCCCGTGAAGAGCTGTGGGTAGCGGTCTCTGATGTCCTTATATGCCTGGCATCTACATGTGTAGTGCTCCTCGTCCTCCACCTCCTCTCTACATATCCTGCATAATCTCTCATCCCTCGGGGTATGTCTGGCTCGCCCAACCTCAATCTAGAGCTGGTGTGATGATACTCTGAGCTGCCCAATGGCCACTCTCTTAGCTGGTGCCATATATGTATCCATGTATCGTGGTCTCTGAATGAAACCATCTGCTGTCACAGTCAGGAAGTGCTCTCTGTAGTGTTGCCTCTTTGTGGGAAGAGGCTCCCGTGGTGCTATCCTTGTCTCCCTCACGTGTATATGTAGTAGATCGTGACGAATGATCCTATTCCTCTCCGAACGAGAGAGGGTAATGTGGGGGGAAGAGAGGTCATACTGAAAAGGGGGGAGATCCATAATGCTCATGCTGGTCTGCTAACCATCGGTAAGTCTGTGCATACCATACTCTCTCATGCCCTGTCTCTGCCAAATGTCTAGAGCTCTCAAATGCAAGCCTGGTGAGTCTGCTGGTGGGGAGCTCTCTGACTCTCAGAATAAAGGTCACCAACTGGAAGAGGGCCTCCACTAGCATCGGTGGTGTGCCAAGCTGAGCTCGTTTAATGTCATGTGGAACAGAGGGCTTACTGCGCAGCAAGCGTGAGATCATGGTGACCTGGGGCCTCTCAATCCGCGTCCACATCGTCTCTGTGATCCCTGGTGCCCATACTGCTGCTGGGTACATCAATGCGGGTGTCACTAGAGTGTCAAAGAGCCACCTCTTAGTCCGGGGCTCCTGAAAATGTGTCTGAAAGAAGCGTCTCTCCAATCCTGCAAGTGCTGCATAGCCTCGCGTCAATCTATCTCTCGCGGCTTGTGCCATGGAGAATACCCTTGTGCTTCCCGAGAAGGTGACACCTAGGTAGACGTAGGAGTCCACTACCTCTATCTTTCCTCCAGCGCCTCTGAAAGAGGCGCGATGGCGTACTGTCCCGGAGGTATGGAAGATCATGACCTTAGTCTTGCCAAGGTTCACTGTGAGTCCTCTCTCCATGCAAAAGGTATCGAGCTCCTGTAAATGTGACTGCAACCCCTCCTGTGACTCTGAAAGCAGGACAATGTCATCAGCATATAATAGGATGTGTACTGGCGTACCTCCGAGGTCTTCTCCTCGCCCTCCTGCTCGCTGTATATACTCCGTGATCTCGTCGATGTAGAGACCGAAGAGAGTGGGTGAGAGAGGGCAACCCTGTTTCACACCAATGGTGCTAAGAGTGCTAAGAAGGCTGTCTGATATACCACCGGGGAAGCGTACCCTGCTTGTGACTCGTGCATACAAAGTGTGGATGGCCCATAGCATGTCTGATGGTAACTGTAACTCTTGGAGCCTCCGTAGTAGTCTCTCTCGGGGGACCATGTCGAAGGCTTTGCAGAAATCCACAAAGCAACAATATAATCTCTGCTTCCTGGCCTTCGCCTCTCAATCAAGCAAGGAAGCACGAAGATGTGGTCGATGGTGGAGAAAGTGCGGCGGAAGCCTGCCTGGCCGGGTGCTCTGATCCCCGCTGCCTCAGCGTGTGTACCGAGCTCTGCCTCTAGTACTGCCCCATAGATCTTGGCCAGGATATGGCCTATCATAATAGTCCTGTAGTTCCCTGGGTCCATCATATCGCCGATCTTATGGATAGGCGTAATGGTATGCATAGTCCATGAGTTGGGTAATCCCTCAACCAAAGCACGGTTGAAGAGATGGGCGATCAAGTGGGAAACTACATCTGCTGCGTATATAAAGTGCTCTCCATGTAGCCCCGTGTGGTCTGCTGAAGGGCCATGCTGTAGCCTATGGATGGCCTGTCGTACCATGCCTTCCGTGAAGAGGGTAGATATCACAGGATGCGGTGTGGAAGGAATCGGCAATGGTGGCTGTCCTGGGACGTCATATAACCTCTGGGCGTAGGTGTGCCAAGTCGGAGGATCTGCTATTGGTGTAGGTGGGCGTGGCTCACGTAGTGCCGTCCACGCGGTGGCACAATGCCTACTCATGAGAAGGTTGATCAACTCTGCCTCCTGTCGCTCCTCGAAAGCTCGCCACTTCCGGCGTGTGAGGGCTCGCATCTGTGGTCGTGCCTCCCTCTCTGTGATGGATCCCAAGATACTCTTTGGTCTGAGATGTCGGTATAGTCGCCTACACTCCTCATTGTACCATCTATTCTGGGGTGTATGCCCTAGCCGTGTCGAATGTGCAGTGCTGTGGGTGGTATATGGAAAGCTGAGAGTAGCAGATGTATGGAGGATCGAGGAGAAGTGGGCGGTGAGGGTGTCCAAGGAGGCAGAGGGATCAAGGGAGTAGATGCGCTATCGAACATGGGAGCTATAGATATGTGCTAGCTCATGTCTAAAGTGAATGGTGGTATGGGCTCGTGGTTGTATGGTGACGGGGTGGGATATGCATGGTTAGCCGCGAATGGATAGGGCAAGATATGAGTGATCAGTTCCAATCGGTAAGGGTGGGATAGTGAATGAGGTGATGAGATGTGTTGCCTCCGGGGGTCCGATAACCTAGTCTACCACACTGCCTCCCTGTGGTGTCGTGGGTGGAATGCAGGTGAGACCACTGGAGGTGGGCCAGGTCCCCATCCCATTATATATAACGAGACGGTGTGCTGCTCCCATCTGGAGTAGGTGGCGGCCGTATAAGGTGGGTGTGGCGGTGTCGGCTGAGCCTCTGAGTGAAGGCATGTCCTCTATGGTACGAAGCATCTCCGGGTCATCAAAGTCGTAGATATCACACTGGTGGCTCTGAGTGCGGGCATTGAAGTCTCCTACAAGGAAGACTTCACGCATCCCAGTATACTCCATAATCGTGTCACTGAGGAAGTCATATGGCGATGTGGTGTCTGGTCCCTCCCCCCCTGATAGCTGCTCATGGGAATGTGTGAAGCGCGAACCAATGGGTGCAATATAGCATACGGCGAAGTACGTTGCTCTCTCCTCTGATAGCTGCAGGCGTATCCACATGAAACGTGCCTCTGGGTCTCTGGCTACCACCTGTACCCTGTGCTTTAGAAACTGTTTGTAGAGCACGGCTACTCCTCCTGATCCTCGTGTGGTGTGTTGTCTCATCTGGCGGCGGTGAGCTGACTCCCACATATAGCCCTCAATCCTCGGCAGGCTCCTCCCCGGGTTGTCGTGTGTCTCTGTCAAGAAGATAATGTCTCTGCCCTCCATCACCTCCTCGAGGCGCCCTGGATGTGTCCACACAGATCCATTGCAGTTCCAGACTGCAATGTGCACCTCCTGCTGTGCTGTCTCATAGGCTATTAGAGGCCAAAATCGGCCTATGAAACTTTTTAACGTCTATGAGAGGCCAAAATCGGCCTATGAGACCAAACATATACATGAGTATGATCCATCCCACTGTGATTCCAAAAGGAAAATAAAGTGTGAGTACAAAAAACGGGTATAAAAGGAGTGGACAATAACTGGCATCAAGGGTGTGGGGTGCTATGGGTATGCACTCCGATAACATAGTCTACCACACTACCCCCCTTGGTGTCGTGGGTGGAATGCAGGTGAGGCATCCCGAGGTGGGCCAGGTCACCATCCCATTATATATAATGAGACGGTGTGCTGCTCCCATTTGGAGTAGGTATCTGCCATATGAGGTGGGTGTGGCGGTGTCGGCTGAGGCTCTGAGTGTAGAAATATCCTCTATGGTACGAAGCATCTCAGGGTTGTCAAAGTCATAGATATCACACTGGTGGCTCTGAGTCTGGGCATTGAAGTCTCCTACAAGGAAGACTTCGCCCATCCCGGTATACTCCATAATGCTGTCACTGAGGCAGTCATATGGCGATGTGGTGTCTGTTCCCTCCCCCCCTAAGGGCTGCTCGGGGGAATGTGTGAAGCGCGAGCCGGTGGGTGCAATATAGCATACGGCCAAATACGCTGCTCTCTCCTCTGATAGCGGGAGGCGTATCCACATGAAACGTGCCTCTGGGTCTCTGGCTACCACCTGTACCCTGTGCTGTAGCGACTGTCTGTAGAGCAAGGCTACTCCTCCTGATCCTCGTGTGGTGTGCTGTCTCATCTGTTGGCGGTGAGCTGACTCCCACATATAGCCCTCAATCCTCGGTAGGCTCCTCCCCGGGCTCTTGTGTGTCTCTGTCAAGAAGATCATGTCTCTGTCCTCCATCACCTCCTCTAGGCGTCCTGGATGTGTCCACAAAGATCCATTGCAATTCCAGACCGCAAAGTGCACCTCCTGTTGTGCTGTCTCATAGGCCGCGAATCCCTAGTCAATGGGCCGTCCATCAATGATGACACGACCGTCTTTGTATAGGGCACGATGTCCCTCTCGTCTGGCCTGGAGGACACGCGGCATGCATGCACGTATGTGCTCTACCTGCATCCGTGTGAGATCGTCATCTAAATAGATGGGGGTGCCCGGTGTAGTGCGTAGTACCGCCCGTCGTCTGAGGAAGTCTCTCCTCCCGGCCTCATCTGAGAACTGAATGATAAGTGCTCTGCTCCATGTGGTGTCCCATCCTGCTCTCCAGGCACTGGTGAAAGGGAGAGGCTCATCCACGCGGTATCCAAGTAATGTGCACAAGCGACCCCGTCCTGCTCTGGTGATCTGTTTGTCTCTGTGAGGCCGGAGACGCGAACATTGAGCCTGCGAGCCTGTCGCATCCTCTCCTCCTCAATGGTGGTGTGTACTATGTGGATCTCCTCATGGTGGTTGTTCTTCTTTGCCTCCTGTCGAAGGTTCTTTTTTACAACCTCGACCCATCCATGCTTCTTAGTCTCAAGCTCGCTCTGAACCACCTCCATGCACTCGTTTTTGATAGTCACCCGAATGTCCTCTAGCTGAGGGGCGATCTCCCCCTCCTTGCATATGCTGTCCAGTTTCGTTCTCATCTTAGTAAGCTCAGTGTGCAACTCCTCCTGGTCCCGTGAGTGCTGCTTGCGGGTAGCAAGAAGCTCTTCCGGAAGGGACTCGTTTTCCTTCTCCAAGGTTGCAGTGGATGGATGTAGTAGGCATAGGCCACGCTTGACCTCAGATGAGTATAGAGGGGCTAGCTCACGTGTGAAGTGAATGGTGGTGTATGGGGTACATGTGATAGGTCTATGTGGAGTTCTATCCTAAGCGATGGAAAGAGAGAGGTATGTGTGATCTGCTCCTATGGGAATAGGTGGGATGGTAAGCGATGTAATGAGGTGGGTGGCCTCCCTCGATCCCAAGATATAGTCAACTGTGCTCCCTCCTCCCCCGAGAGACCCATGTGGCATGCAAGTCAAGCCTCCTGAAGTAGGCCACTGAGCCATCCCGTTATAGATGACGAGACGGTGCTCAGATTCAAGCCTAAGTAGATGTCGTCCATATGCTGTGAAGGAGCTCTGTCTGCGGAGTGTTTCATGATAGTCTCCTCCCGTAGGGCATGTAGTGCCTGTGGATCCTCCTCGTCATACGTCTCGCATTGCTCACTGCGTGTGCGAGCATTAAAGTCTCCCATGAGGAAGACTTCACCAAGGGTGGAGTACTCCATGATCTCATCTGATAGACATGCATAAGGTGAGGCCTCCCCTGATGAAGAGTCATGCTCAGTGGAGGCGAAGCGAGAGCCTGTGGGGGCGAAATAGGATATGGCTATGTAGATGAAACTGTCATGTGATAGCTCAATGCGGGTCCACATGTATCGGGCCTCTGGGTCGCGGGCCATGATCTGTAATCTACTGTGTAGTCTCTGTCGAAAAAGTATGGCCACCCCTCCTGATCCATGGGATGTGTGCTGTCGTGTGCATCCTCGGTGTAGAGACTCCCATTGGAATCCATGTATCCGGGGCAATCCTCTCTCCGGACTCTCATGTGTCTTTGTAAGTAGGATGATGTCATGGCCTCTCATCACCTCCTCGAGTCTCTCTGGGTGTGTCCATAGATCTCCGGTGCAGTTCCAGACTGCCAAATGGATCTCTTCTCGTGTCCCACAGGCCACGAGTCCCTATGCGATGACCTTGCCATCTATGATGACCCGACCATCTCTATAGGATGCTCGTTTCCCCTCTTTGCGGGCTTGGTGCACCCTAGGCATACATGCACGCCTATGTGCGACTTGCATTTTGGTGAGGTCATCATCGAGATAGACGAGTGGGCCTTCGAGTCCTCGTAGGATTATCCTCTTGCGAAGGAAAGTAGATCGTGACTCGCTATCGGGAAAGTGGAGTATGAGGGCTCGTTTTTTAGTGGCATCTTTGCCGACTCTCCAAGCTTTAGTGAAAGGAGATGTTTCCCCCTCCGTATATCCGAGTTTGGCGCATAACCTCTTTCCATCTTCTTCCGGAGTGGATCGCTACCTCTCTCCCATTCCAGTGACTCGTACATTGAGGCGTCTAGCTTGCCTCATCCTCTCTTCCTCGATAGTGTTGTGTACGAGGAGAGTTTCGTCTTTATGTGCTTCTTCACGGGCCTCTTTTTTGATGTTTTTTTTTACTATTTCCACCCAACCCTCTTTGGTGGCTTCGAGTTTGTCTTCCATATGCTTCGTGATTTCTGCTTTGAGGGCTTCCTTGGTGATGGTATGAATCTCACCTTCCTCTGGGGAGAGTGATGCCACCGTTGTCTTGAGGAGAGCTATTTCTCTCTTCAAGATATCTCGTTCCTTCCTCCATTCCTCTTGTGCTTCGTCCCAAGTTTCTTTTTCTGTTATCCTCCTCTTCTACCACTCCTCTTTCTCTTTCTTCCATTGATCTTTTTCTTTATGGAATGTCTCGGTCTCTTTTTCGAGCTTAGATAGGCGGGCAATGATGTTGTTGATGGTGGAATCCATAAGCTTCTTGTTGTCCTTCAAGCTGCTGTGGAGTTTGTCTTCTAACTTGAGCAGGTCCTCCTTCTTTGCCATGTCCTGCACAGGAGGAGGCCGAACTTACGTTTGAAGTTTGGTTTTTCTGATGGGGTTAGGGTTTCGATGGGGTTAGGTTAGGGGTTAGGATGGTGGTTAGATTTTTGGGTTAGGGTTAGGGTTAGGGTTTGGGTTTGGGTTAGGGTTAGGGTTAGGGTTACGGGTAGGATTAGGGTTAGGGTTAGGGCGGAGAGTTAGGGTTTCGGTTAATGGATGTGACATAGCTAAAACTAGGGTTTGCTAGGGCATGGTTGTTGGGGCAAAGTTTAGGGGGGGGGGGAGAGAGAGAGAGAGAGAGAGAGAGAGAGAGAGAGAGAGAGAGAGAGAGAGAGAGAGAGAGAGAGAGAGAGAGAGAGAGAGAGAGAGAGAGAGAGAGAGAGAGAGAGAGAGAGAGAGAGAGAGAGAGAGAGAGAGAGAGAGAGAGAGAGAGAGAGAGAGAGAGAGAGAGAGAGAGAGAGAGAGAGAGAGAGAGAGAGAGAGAGAGAGAGAGAGAGAGAGAGAGAGAGAGAGAGAATGATGTTAACGTCTTCCAAAGGCCAAACTTGGCCTATGAGACAAAACCATGTACAAATGTAGTAACCTTTGTGTAGAAATAAAACAGAATAGTACTCGCTACACAAAATTGTGTAGGCTGAAAAAGGCTGGAAAAAACCAGAGGATAGTGTACCGAGTGATGGAGAGGTAGTGGGGATAATGTAAAAATGTAGTGGTGCATGGGGAGATGTGGCTCCGACTTTGCAGATAATGACCACCTAATGCATGGGGACCCATGATGGGAGTGAATATATATACCCTAACTATAGATAATGGGTGGGGGTGGATGGAGTATGTGGTACATCGGCGGTGGTCTAAGTGTCTCTTGAAGAAAGGCTACCGAGGTGGTGGTGGTGCGCCTCTGCTCCATCATGTGGTCATGGGCTATCATGACGCGTGAAATATCCTCCTAGTATAGTCGTGGTCGTTTGTATCCAGCCCTATGTGGTCAATGTCGTACTCTCTGTGCCACTGCGTGCTGGAGTGTGAGCCCTATGCCTCGGGAAGGGAGGCCCATTTGATGTAGTTCATCTCGCTGAAAGAACTGAGTAATGGTGTGATGTGTACTCACCCGTGACTGATGCGTGGGCTGTAGAGATTGATCTTGTCTCTCATATGCTGCCTTGAGGAAACGTCCCAACCTCCACTATTCTCTAGTGGTCATGCACAACTGTAGTGACTCCTATGTGGAACTGCGCTCGTAGATCTGAGTATGCTTGACGTCTGGTGACAAAGTGCTCCTCGCTCTCTATCTCTATATGGCATATTGGGCACCACCTCTCCTCTCTAGGGACTCCCATGGTCTGACCACTCTCGATCTCGAGCTGATGTGATGAAACTCGAAGCTTCCCAATGATGACTCGGAGGTGGTGTGGTAGATATGTCTGCATGTATCGTGGAGTTTCAATGAAGCCTTGGTCTGAGATCTGTAGAAAATGCTTGTGGTAGTGAAGCATTTTCGGTGGCAATGTACCCATGGGGCTAATCCATGTCCTCTGTATGTATGTATGCCATATCCCTTATCGAATGACCCTATTCTACTCGTGGTGGAAGAGCGAATAGTGGGAGCCTGCAAGTCATACTGCAGTGGTGCTAATCTGTCTATGTCAAACCCATGGTGGGCCAGCGAGTCTCGCGTGTGTGCGTACCATGAGGAGATGTCTCTTGCTAATGCCATGTCACGTGATGCCTGGAAAGCTCGATAAGTGATGTCCTCTGTATCCATGCTCCGGATCCTGTGTAATAGGCATAGTGTTTGGAATAGTGCCTCTACTACTATCGGTGGTACAACGAGCTCTGCTCTGATGATATCATGTGGTATCAAAGGCTTGCTGCGGATGAGTATGGAAATGATGAGAATTTTTGGCCTCTCCAATGCTATCCATGCTGATGTAGCTAACCTGGCCCCCATATGGGTGCTCCATACATGAGCGCCGTTGTAACCAAAGTGTCGAAGAGCCAACCCTTTGTGCGGGGTTCCTGAAAGTGTGCCTAGTGGCCATCAAGGCGACTGCTGTGTATCCACGTGTAATGTGATCCCGGGCTGCCTGAGACATAGAGAAAACTCCAGAGGCTGCTGTGAATGTCACTCAAAGATAGACATAGGATCCGACTTCGTCTATCGGCTCGTCTACTACTGTGAAAGAACTATGTCTCCTCACATGTGCTGATGTATGAAAAATCATAACCTTGGTTTTCCCAAGGTTCACAGATAGCCCTTTATATATGCAGAAGTCATCTAGGCCACGTATGTGGTGCTCTAGACCTTGAGTGGACTCTATAACCAGCACAATATCGTCAGCATATAAAAGAATATGAACAGTGGTCCCTCGTACCTCAACGCCCTCACCTCTCTGCTGTCGTAGGAAGTCCACTATCTCATCAATCTATAGACCAAAGAGGGTGGGTGAAAGAGGGCACCCTTGCTTCACTCCGATGGTGCTAGCAAGTGATTAAGATAAGCCTCTTGGACATCTTACTCTACCAGATACTCTCTCATATAAGGCATAGATCCCCCATATCATCTCATCTGGAGCACCGATATCAAGTAGGCATCTGAAGAGTCTCTCCCTCAGAACTCTGTCGAAGGCTATGCGGAAGTCCACAAAGCAGCCGTATAATCTCCTCTTGCTCACTCTTCGATCAGGCATCTCAGAGTGAAGATTTGGTCAATGGTAGAGTAATCTCATCTGAAACCTGCTTGTCTTGGAGCCCTGATACCCTTCCTCTCGGCGAGGTTGCTCAACTGTGTCTCTAGCACTGCCCCATATAATCTGGCCAATATGGGGCCAATCATGATCATCTGACATGTAGCTGGATCCATAACGTCACTTGACTTATGAATGGGCACTATGATGTGTTCAGTCCATGAGTTAGGGAACTCTTCAACTAGTGCACGGTTGAAGAGGTGGGCAATGAGCGGTGCAAGAGTCGTGCATCCGTAGATGAGATGCTCTGCCTGTAAACTAAACTGGTCACGAGCTGTGTTGGAATTTGGGGCCCCAAGATCTTCCAATACTAAAAACCTTTGAGCATACACACTTAATTTAAACAAGATGATAGGTGAGAGATAGAGAAATCGAGACAAGAGTATGTAACGTAAGCAAATTGCTTACTCACTAATATAGATGGCCGAATTACATGGGAGTACTACTCAACCATATGATGTGGTGCACTTACTAAATGGAAGAATAGCCAAGAAGATGATGATGTACAGAATTTCAGATTATGCTGTTATAATGTGAATGTGTGTGCAGCGAATGAGCAACGAAGTGAACCTAACCTCACAAGAAAGTGAAACAAATCTGAAAATCAGCAAACCCTAATTCTGAAATTAGGGTTCAAAGACCCTAAAAACAGAAAATAAGGTTAGCTTACAAAAGATAGCTGCCACCAACTTGTAGAAGACTCCTTGCTCCAAGAGAGTAGCCTCGCTGTCACCTTCCTTCACCTCCAGAGCTGCAGAACAGCAAAATTGACACAAGTGAGGATCAACTCTAGCTCCAAGATGTCCAAGAGTGTGCCCATGACCTCTTTATATAACTTTGTAGCCCTCCAATAAAGCAATCACGAAAACTTTGCCAAAAAATCAGTTCGTAAGTGAAAAAGCTGGCATCGTAATTTTTTTAAAGTCCCTCGTAAAAAAATAGCTTTTCGGATTTTT
The DNA here is from genome assembly GCA_020310875.1 of Ceratopteris richardii. Lineage (NCBI taxonomy): Eukaryota > Viridiplantae > Streptophyta > Polypodiopsida > Polypodiales > Pteridaceae > Ceratopteris > Ceratopteris richardii. The sequence continues at coordinate 152,236,541 of CM035436.1, read as the reverse complement.
TTAATAATTCTATCTCTAATTTTAGAGGTGCTTTTTGTTTAGATCGCTATTTTTGCCATCCTTGACTCATGACTTAGCTTTTCAAGAGTTAGAACCTCAGAAAATGTTCATCCACCATTTTAGGGTAGAATCAGGGTTTGACTTTTCTCCCAAGTCTTACTTCTGATGAAGAAATGAAACATATCACTAGATAGCTCTTGCCAAGCTCTATCTATCTAGCCTAAAAAGGTTTTATCCAAACTGTACAAAAAATGCTAAGTCCTAACTAGGATTGCTGGAGATGGAACATATGTACATTGATTTCCAACAATCCCTCCTTCAATGTCATATGGGTACAAGCTTCAGTAATCTGCACATCTTTTCATGACTATCTCAAGTCAATGCTTTGGTAAATATATCTGCAACATTCTCGCTAAAAGGAACATAAACCAGCTCAATGTGCTTCTTTGCTATCTGCTCTTGAATATAGTGGTAGTGTACCTCTATATGCTTTGTCCTTGCATGATGCACTCGATTCTTTGCTACAGCTATTGCACTCTGGCTATCTGAAAATATCTGAATGGGTTCATGTACTCTTGCATCTAGATAACTGAAAATCTTCTGCAACGAAACTGACTGTAAAGTTGCTGTAAATTTTGCATGATATTCAGCTTCACATGATGAAGTTGCAATAGTGGGTTGCCTTTTCGAAAGCCATGAGATAAGACAATCTCCAAGATAAAAACAAAATCCATTCGTACTTCTTCTTGTGTCTTTATCACCTGCACAATCAAAATCTGAAATTCCTTTTAGTAATAAATGTGTAGATTTCGAAATTCAGCAAACCCTAATTCTGAAACTAGGGTTCTGAAACCCTAAAAACAGAAAATAAGGTTAACTTACAAAAGATAGCTGCCACCAACTTGTAGAAGACTCCTTGCTCCAAGAGAGTAGCCTCTCCTTCAACTTCCTTCACCTCCAAAGCTTCAGAACTCCAAAATTGACACAGGTAAGCATCAACTCTAGCTCCAAGATGTCCAAGAGTGTGCCCATGACCTCTTTATATAGCCTTGTAGCCCTCCAATAAAGCAATCGCTAAAACTTTGCGAAAAAATCGGTTCGTAAGTGAAAAAGCTTGCATCGTAATTTTTTTAAGTCCATTGCAGAAAATCAGCTTTTCAGATTTTTTAATAATTCTATCGCTAATTTTAGTGGTGCTTTTTGTTTAGATCGCTATTTTTGCCATCCTTGACTCATGACTTAGCTTTTCAAGAGTTAGAACCTCAGAAAATGTTCATCCACCATTTTAGGGCAGAATTAGGGTGTGACTTTTCTCCCAAGTCTGACCTGTGATGAAGAAATGAAACATATCACTAGATAGCTCTTGCCAAGCTCTATCTATCTAGCCTAGAAAAGTTTTATTCAAACTGTACAAAAAATGCTAAGTCCAAATTAGGATTGCTAGAGATGGAACATATGTACATTGATTTCCAACGGCCTCTACCATGCTCTAAATGGAAAATAGCACGGCTCACCATAGTGGGTGTGAAGAAGTGAGAGCTAGTGGGGCATGAGCTCTGTGGCCTCGGAATGGGGGGATTGGTCTAGGATCTAGTATAGGTTCTGTGCATAGCTATGCCAAATGCTCGGGTCTCGAATGGGTGTCTGTTCTCTCCTCTCCCTTAGATGTCGCCACACCACTACACTATCCCGATTCATGAGCAAATGGCAGATATCCCAGTAGTGTCTCTCCTCCCATTCCCGCCGCTTGCGGCGAGTAAGGCTCTGCATGCAACACTGTGCCTGTTTGTGTGTAATATCCCCTCTAAGCTCTAAAATCCGTAGATGCTTCCTTAGTTCTCGACAATCTGCATCCTACCAACGGTTCTGGGGCACGGATCTTGTGCGTGGAGGATGCGTATGTGTGTGATGTGGAAAACTATGGGTAGCTAAGTCATGAAGGATGGTGGTGATCTGTGATGTAAGTGTGTCCAAAGATGAGAACCGATCGAGAGAGACTAGCATGGTGTGTAAGTGGTGTGCGTAAACATGTGAGAGCTCATGTGTGAAGTGTATCGTGGTGTGTGGCTCAATGAGTGAGGCAGGGTTTAATGGGATAGGAGATGAAAGTGTGAATGTGATATACGTATGATGAGCAACAAGTGGGCGTCATCCAATACTAAGTGAGGGGATAAGTGAGGTGTGCGTAAACATGTGAGAGCTCATGTGTGAAGTGTATCGTGGTGTGTGGCTCAATGAGTGAGGAAGGGTTTAATGGGATAGGAGATGAAAGTGTGAATGTGATATACGTATGATTAGCAACATGTGGGCGTCATCCAATACTAAGTGAGGGGATAAGTGAAGCTCCAAAGATGGTACCTAAAATGTATTGGACTGTTCTCTCACCCCCTCCGTGAGGGAAGCAAGTAAGTCCACCCGAGCCTGGCCAACAATGCATCCGATTATATATAATGAGATGGTGTTTGCAGCCTAACTCAAGGAGATGTTTGCCATACCCGGTGGTGTCCTGACCCATATCTGGTGATACTCTACCAGTGCTCGTCTCATCCGGATCTCTGCCCTCATGAGCTATGGATGGTCCATGTCAAAGAGAGAGAGAGAGAGAGAGA
>CM035436.1:152226432-152231432 GCA_020310875.1 Ceratopteris richardii | reverse complement strand
AATATGTTGTGGGCTAAAATGTTGCATTCTGATCTACCTTTATGTTAAAGTATTGTGTGAAGATTGCTCAAGTGGAAAGTCATAAATTCCCATGGTTTGGTCCCATTTGATATTCGCATTGGAGCTTCTCAAGTCGAACTGAGTCAGTCAATCATATGAACAGAGAGTAGACATAGATTTAGTTGACACTAATTCTACATATATATTTAGTTGACACTAAATTATGGAGGATCAATATTGAGGTCAACTAGGTCTAATGGTTTTCATTCAGGCCAAGAGATATGAAGATTATATATGAACAGCATTACTTTTTTTGAAAAATTGAAATTTTAGGAATACTATAACATTTAGATTTAGTTTCTATGTCAGTGTTGTTTTTTATATGTACCAAAAAACTTTTGAGAATTTGAAAAGACTATGCATAAGATACATGAATTGTGTAAAGGTGGGATGCTGGAGGAATAAAAGAGGATGGTCTGTGGGCTCCCTGGTGGTATGAAGCAGTTCACAAGTCGACAGGTTTTGGGTCTCCACCATTGTACCCAAAAAAGGTACTAAACTTATCTTTCTTTCTTTATTTTGATTTTGAAACTTAAAAATGAGCTAAGATACTAAAACTGCAGTTTTGTAGTGAGTCTCTCTATATTTTAAAATTATTTGTTTATTTTCATTTTAGTTTTTAACATTACTTGAAGAAAACCATTTGACATGTTAGACTTCATAGTGAGCTGCCACTTTTCATGTATTTCATGCTCAGAGTCATCTCATTTGGCAGAGCTTTGTTATGCGTTTTTGATTCGTAAGTCCCAGATATATACATGCATCATGAAGAAATTATCATTCTCAAGTGTTATTATAGTCCTTGAACTGATGTGCCAAAACATCATATGAGTTTAAGCTGAGCCTTATTCAAAGAAGTCTGGTAAGAAAGAACCAAAGCAGAAAGCACATGAGGGCATGACTTGCAGTTGTGGAGAAAGAGCAGCAGAAAGCATGCAATGAACAGCATGTGTGTCGAGGCCCACCAATAAGCTAAGTGTACTTTCCAATGATTGAAGTGTACATTCCAATGAATTGAAGTGTACTTTGCGGTACTTGAAAGGGTACTTTTACTTGCAGGTATGTACTTTGTGCTTTAAGGTACAATACTATGTACTCTATGGTACTGTACTTGGTACTTCAAGTACTTTACATTGACATTAACTTAAGGGCCAATGGATGCAATATGTAAATGAAGACCTCCCTCACGAAAATTTGGATGTATATTGGTTCCTTCTCTCTCCGACATATAAAGGCAAGCGTAGTGCCTCTCCCTCTGCCAGTGGCATAGATTCTTCCCATTGCAAGTGTAACCGATTGTCTGTAACCTGAGCCCATCAGCATGTTCACATGCACAATTCAGTTGTTAGTCGCTTACTTCTTTTATGAATCAATTTTGAATAAAAGAAGTTTTAAACAACTCAATGATATTATTTTTTAAATTACCCAGCAGTTGTGGGTGCTTGATTAGAATGCAATCATTGTTTTCATTGAGCAGTTGTGATAAAAGGAAGATTGGAACTACACATTTCTGTTTTCCGGATATTTATTGAAGGAATTGAGCCGATCATATTGATGCTTTGACTTTGACAGGCATTTCCGATGGAATTGTATGACTTACTTCAGGAATGCCAACCATTTTATAGAATGCTTAAGCGCCATTCTTTGACAGCCATTGTGTCCAAATTGGAGTTAGATCCGGTTCTCCCTCTTGAGAAAAACAGGAAAATATTAGTATGGGTTGGTGGCCAGCTTGTTCCTCGGGAAGATGCAAAAGTAATCTTCTTTATTCTATTTGAAATGAAACGCTAAGCTATCAAATGTCTGTTAAGCCTCAAACTCTTTGCAGGTTTCTGTCTTTGATTCAATTGTACAAGGGGGAGATGGTGTTTGGGAAGGGTTGCGCATTTATAATGGCAAGATTTTCAAATTAGATGAACATCTAGATAGGTCTGTTTATCTTAATCCTAATACATTTAAAGTGGACATTGAATGATCAAGTCATAAAGATCATATTCGTTGTTTGAATGCAGGCTTTTTGATTCAGCCAAAGCAATGGCTTTTGTAAACATCCCAACAAGAGATGAGGTAAGTAATGTTAAGAAAACATGAAATGCACTCATGAAATATATGTTGGCTGTATTCAAAAGACTCACAATTACATTGAAGGTCATCACTGTCCGTATATTAAAAATGAAATTCATCTGTATTTCTAACTGGTTAGTTTCTTCTCGGCATTAGAATGGTGTATGATGCTTGAATTCAAGTCAAATCTTCTCTGAGTGGCATAATGATCGGTGTAAAGTTGATGTGTCTTTATGATGGCATGTTGATTAAAATAAAGCTGACATCTAGTGGGATCCGTTACACGCCTCAATGAGCTTTACACTTTTATTTCCATTGATTTATGGCTAGTGTGTGAGTGAATTTCCTCCTTAGTACTGTTTGACTCTAGTTCTTTGGTCGACTTTGACACATACTTGCCTAGGGCAAGTTTGGCACATACTTGCCAAGGGCGCATTTGACACGTGCTTGCCAAGGGTGCGTTAGACACCTACTTTCTCTTTCTCCTCAGTTAAGTTTGGCATCTACTTGTCTAAGGCAAGTTTGGCACCTACTTGTCGGGTGAGTGTTTGGCACCTACTTGGTGAGGGTGAGTTTGGGACCCACTTGCTGAGATGAAGTTTGTCATAGACTTACCCGTCATTGAGTTTGTCACCTATTTGCCCCTTGTTCGAGTTTTCCATCTACTTGCCTAGGTCTAGTTTGACACCTGGCTGCCCCTTGGTTGAGTTTGCAACCTACTTTTTGGGGATTTTCACACCTATAAGCCGCTTGGTCAAATTTCGCACCCACTTGTGCAAGGTGATTTTTGCACCTACTTGCCCCTTTCTTGCATACACCATCAACATTACTTTTAGTTCTTTTGTATATGCTCACATTGAAAGCAGCTGTTCAGATATGTCTACATATTGACTGACCATGATACTTATCGCTATCCACTGAACTCTTTCATGCTCTAGATTTAAATCCTTGTTGTTATGTCATAGTAGGTAGCTGACCGAATGGTATCCGAAGGTAAGTTATATATATAAAATGCATGTTAAAACTTACAAATAACAAATTACAACCATTAATGAATCATGTAGTAATTATAAAATAGAACTTCCCATATGTTTAACAAATTAACTACAACCCAAATATTGAACCAGATGAGTTTGTTATTCCACTTCACACCAAAACACAGGAGATTTTCGATGTAGAGCACATAATTTTTCACTTAACGTAATTATCTGGAATGCATTCTGGAGTCTCCTTCCGTCCTTCAAAAAGTTGGATGTAAATTTCATTGTTCACTGGATTCTCCTTATTTATTTGCGAAACTTAATGCAATGAAACCCTTAGTTTTGAAATGGCAACTAGATTCATCTCAATGCGTCAGACTTCATATAGAGTTCATTTATCTTCAGAGTACATATTGAGGTTCATGTAAAGTTCATGTATCTTTGAATTGGATTTCTTGTTGATGCTTTTGACATATCTTAACATATTGGCTCATAGAACATAAGAATTCCAAAAGTAAAAGATTGACTTGTAAAATTCTTCATGGTTGGAAATCAACTCAAATTTGATATATTGTTTAAATCTTTAATAATATTTTCTGTCAAACTTATCTATTATGCTTCACAGTGCTTCCTGATTATGCTTAAAACTTTTCTGTCTAATCAGGTGAAACATGCCATTTTCTCAACACTTATTGTTAATGGTATGCTTGATTGTGTTCATGTACGCATGACACTTACACGAGGAAAAAAGGTATTTTTGTTCCCCTCACAATTGTTTGAGCTGTTTAAGAGAATACCTTCGTACTCAGTGTGATTTATTAGTAAAGTTTCTTACCTTCTGATAATGTGTTCAGGTAACATCAGGAATGAGTCCATCTTTGAACTTGTACGGTTGTACTCTGATCAGTAGGTGTCAAGTAAAGTTATTACTTTGGTTTTAGTGTTTGGACATGAGTTTTCTAATTCAAATTGCTTCAATAGTTTTGGCAGAATGGAAGCCACCTGTTTATAACAACAGCAGTGGTATACGATTGGTTACAGCTTCAACACGTCGAAATTCTCCAAATGTAGTTCCTGAGCCAGAGACTTTGATGCATTTATCTTGAGGACGCTTCATTCGAACTTAAAAATAAAATAGAAAACACGCCCCTTTTATACTTTTTTCTTTCTTTCTTTTGAAAACGTGTTCTCTTTTTGTTTTTATACCATGTATATGTGAATTAAGGCTGGCTTATTTCAGCCTCTTGCCATTTCCAATTTAAGCATGAAATATTTCTTATTGTTGTAATGTATCGTTTGGTAATACAGTGCTTAGATTCAAAGATACACCATAACAACCTCATAAACAACATACTAGCAAAGGTGAAAGAGTTATGCGAATGATGATTATTAATAGGACATCCTTCATGGAATTCATGTCTTCTCATACGCAAACAGTGTTCTACAGGTAGAAGGAAACCTTGCAGGTGCAGATGATGCGATTATGCTTGATGTAGATGGATTTGTATCTGAAACAAATGCAACAAACATTGTAAGCTAAAAGCAAGTGAAGAATTACTCTTTACTGTAGCCTGAAATCCTGAATTTCCCACAATGTGATTTCCTTTCAGTTCTTAGTGAAAAAGGGTGTCATTTTCACACCACATCCAGATTTCTGTCTTCCGGGCATTACACGAAGAACGGTTAGTAATGTGGGAAACAATGATCAATGAAGGGAGATAATCTGAATAATGGAAATATCAGTACCCAGGTAGTATGGGATCAATTATGTCATGTTAAAGGTTTTATCTGTTTTCCCAGGTGATAGATCTTGCACGAGAAAGAGGATACACTGTAGTGGAACGTCGGATCAGTATCACTGAATTTTACACAGCGGATGAGGTATTACTTTCTTCA
>CM035436.1:152088932-152221432 GCA_020310875.1 Ceratopteris richardii | reverse complement strand
GAGGAAAACATTTATAATGCTAAGGCAGTTAATATTAGACACCATTTTCATGTTGTTAAGAAAATATATGAATGCTTTTTCATTATGCATGTTCAATTTCACAGGTTTGGACCACCGGAACAATGGGAGAAATAACACCAGTAATCAGAACTTTACATTACCCATCCCACTCTTTTTTTATTTTTACTTCTCTTTTTTCTTTTTTCCCTTCCCTTTTTTTGGTATTTTTTTTTTTCATATATTTCTACCTTCCAATCAGTAAAGACATTGTATTCTGTAGGTTGTAGAGATTGATGGTCGTAGTATAGGTGAGAGTGTAGCTGGGCCGATATCAACAAAATTACAAGGTTATTATGCTGAGTTGGCAGAAAATGAAGGAGTATCAATACCAGTAAATGACTGCCTCTAAGTTGTCAGAAGCAAAAGCTGCAGAAACTCACAATTTGTTTTAAACAGAACTTTTTTAAGTACATTTTATAAAATTAATTCTGATGCATTTGATATTTCCTTGGCTGAGTCTTCAAAGTTTCAATATGTATTGTATTATTATCCGAATTTCATGTCTCTGAAAGATTAATGTCAAATAACAACAACAGAAAGTCAGATTTTGGCCCAAGAACATAAGTAAAAGAAATGGAAAGTAGATAACGCTCTTTACTGTCTTAATGATTTCTCGATGCTCTTAATCAGTATCATGCTAGAAAACACTACCACACGGGTTCTAAACCATCCCAGATGATATATCTCTACTTTTTATGTTGGAGTTTGCCTTCATTAGTTGTTATCCTCTGACTAACAATGCGATGTTTGCATACTCGGTCCTCAGCACCTTTATTATAGTAATCAATTTCTATAAGTTATATTTTCATTTGGATCCAGTGAAAGGTGAAGCTATGGATTCACAGAGCACTTGAGATCGTGATGATGCGATCTTACCAATCTCAACTTCAGATCCCAAATTCTCTATAGCTATAGTGTATTGTGGGGCAAAAGAAGCCATTGGGCTGATCAAAAAATGTTACCACTCTATTGTAGATAAGTTGATTAGTTGTTTTGTTAATTGTGAGAGAGAAAGAGAGGAGAAAAAGCTTGTTCTTGTGTAATCACATGAAGTTGCACTTCAACCTTGGGATTGTACATATATTTTCTGAAGGTTTCTAGAATGCTGCTTCATGAGGTGATTCTCGATGCAAGCTCTATAATATGCTCTATTCTCACATGTCGAAAGCAAGTTTTTTTCACATGGTATGTGAATTTTTGTTGCAAGACTTCTTTCTAGAGCAGTGTCATTTCTTGATCTCTTTCAAGGTTGTAGGCTTCTGTGCTCTTTTAAAAATTCACATATACATACAAATTCCAAAAGCTTTTGTAGGCCTTCAAGACATAAAAAGGCTAATCACTTGTTAGTTAAGAAATTTCAAGAGGACATCAATCTACTTATGGTTTACATATTTGACCTGCATACTCAGTTATTTCATTTCCTTCTTGCTTGAAATTGTAGATCTATTACTCTACTATCGTGAGTTTTTTCTATAGATATCAGATCAGGGGTTTATAGTTACTCCATAGTACATGAGGACTTATCTTCACCGTCATCTCTGAGTAGCCATTAGACAACTTCGAGTATCATCAAAACCAGTTAGAGATCGAGCAGGAGCGAGCCAGGGAGACACACAGAAAGGAGCACATGTGTCTAGTATGTCCGACGAAGGTCGAGAATGCGGAGCACTTTGTGGTATGACGTCCAGAGTATTCATACCTTGGGACAGAGTTCTGATTAGAAAGCTTATTACAACAGTGTATGGTGAGTGACGATCAAGCTCGATTTCAAGGTTTTCTCATAGCCGCATATCATAGATGAGAACAGTTGCTACAGCTTGGACAGGCGGAGAGCAGAGGTAGACAGTAGAGTATCACTGACTTCTTCTAGAGAGTGGAGGCTTGTGCAACTCTGCAGTCCAAGTACAGGACACACTAAGGCAGGCTCACGCACAGCGGGCAGGAGGACATGACTAGCAAGAGGATACCACCCATCCCACTTAGGCAGGTACTTTTTGTTTGTTATTTTCAGCACAGTGTAATCATTATCTCTGGTACCAGAGCTAGACTTTTGTGATCCATTGTACTACGTGGTCATTTTCTGCTGAGACAGAGCCACGCCATCATCACACCATATCTCAAGCATCATCTGATTTTGTTTCGTTCGTATCCACCTTTGTTTTTTGCCTACCTAGATCACTTTCAGTTGTATACTGCTATGTTTCATAGGCCAACATTGGCCTTTGGAAGACACTAATCTCTTTCTCTCTCTCTCTGTCTCTCTCATCACGATAGCCCACGACCACATGATGGGGCAGAGGCACACCTACACCACTTGGGTTGCCTTCTGTCACGAAATACTTTGACCGCCGCTGATGTACCACATAATCCACCAACTTCCACCCATCATCAGCAGGTAGCGTATACACATTCACTCCCCCATAATCTTATCTTTCGCATTGGACATGTGGTAGTGAAAGCACACACATTCTCAATTCTTTTCTCTCATTTTTTCTCTCATTCAACAAAGCATAGAATCTCAAGGGGAGATCTTTCCTAATGCACCATGATCTAAGGGAAAGTCAAAGCCCATGAGTACTTGGAGAAAGTGGCTCAAGGAAGCTTGACTAAGGAGATCCTTCCTCTCTTTTTAATAGAGAGGTGCTGAGGCTATATACGTACAAAGGTACAAGGAAGGACTAGCAACCATGGTGGTAGTCTAGTTGTTGAAAAGTAGGTTCAAAGGAGTGAGTAGTATACACCTAGCATAGAGGGATCCAACCTCTTTGGTCCTTCATAGCATCTACACACAAGTTTTGCTGATATATTTTGGTAATGATGAGTGTGAACACACTTAGGACCGCAAGGAGAATTTGTTCCCTCTTTAGGAGGTTTTTTTTCCCGGCTTGTAAATATGCTTATAACCCTAACGAGTTACTTATCTTTGTGCATTCACTTGGTAATACATCTACTATTCTGTGTTGTGCTCCAAGCTTCTCCTTCTTCCTTGTGTTGTTTGCATGCTTTCGCAAACCTCAAACTCTAACAATTGGTATCAGAGTTTTGCAAATACAATAAAGGAAATCATCATGTTATCAAGACTTTTGACTTTTCCAAAATTGGTTGTAATACAGGCAAACAAGACAGAGGCTCGAATGGGTGTTTTAGAGGATCCTACACAAAAAACTAAGTATACTAATCTTGTGTAAAATAAAGAATGGGCCTTTACAACTATTTGTAGCTATGACCCATCTTCTCACGAGTAGTGTATGTCTATAATAGCTTGAGATGTTTGGTACTTTGATAGTGGGGTAACCAGATATATTACCTCGCAGCACAATTTCTTTAATTCACTTGAGCTTGCTTCTACAGGAAATACTTACATGCGCAAAAACCTCCTCATATCTTGTAATGGGAGTTGGCAAGATCATTTTGACTATATTTTCAGTTTCAGTATCAACCAAGACTAGCTTGGCTATCAAACTTATTAATGATAGGTTTACAACTCATGATCTCTCAAATGATGATGTCATTATTGCTTCTTGCATTTTATATCATGGGTTATATAAGATCATAGAGTATGCAAAATCCATCAATGATTTAGTATGTAGAGTTCAAAATTCTTAGGATATCTCATATGCAAAGCTTTGGCATATATGCTTTGGTCATGTGAATTTTGCCACTTTTTTATGCCTATAAAAATCTGCAAAAACATGCTAAAACCTATTAAAACAAATCTCTCCGCAAACTTGAGGTACCTTGTAAACATGAGATACCTTGTAAAAATCTTTGCCCAAACTTGAAGTTCCTTGTAAACATTTATGTGAAGGTTGTGTTTTAGGAAAAATGCAGCGTTGCTCCTTCCGAAAAGATGGTTAAGCTTGTGCTACTCATAGGTTGCAGCTTGTTCATAGTGATATGTATGGTCATATGCAGATATCTTCATTTGAGAACCACCTTTACTTCATGACTTTTATTGATGATTTTTCTAGACATGCATATGTGTATCCACTGAAAGAAAAGTCCAAAGTTTTTATGTGCTTGAAATAGTTTTTGGTTTTGGCTTAAAAACTAGGAGCATGTAAATTGGGGATCCTCCATTATGATCGAGGGAGGGAATATATGTCTTCTAATTTTAATGCATTTCAAAAAAATAGAGTTGCTAAAAGAAAGGATAGATCTCTCATGGAGATAGGAGGTGTATGGTCAAAAGTCAGGCTTTATCATAGAGTTTCTGATTTGATCAAGCTTGGCCATGATTCTCCAAGAACTTGCAATTGGAACTCCTCTAAAGTTTGCCCAAGTATTGGAAATAAAATTCCTTTTGTGAATTACTCACATAGGCTCCATTTATCTAATGGAAAATTATTAAAAGAGTAAGTTTTTCCAAGTCTGAACAGAGTGAAGAAATTCCAAGAATGTAGTCTACAACCAGGTTGACGGTAATTAAGTATGTGGAAGGTAAAACATAATGTTTTCCTGTCCTTAAAGGGATTTTGGTACAAATACAGAAAGCATGAGCAGATGCTTAGACTTAAGCAGTAGAGAGATTCTTGTAAAGTATTATCCGAGGTAGGTACCTAAATCATGAGTAAAGAAGGAATCTGAAGACAAGAAGTCAAAAGCTCTTGTCACTACAAATTGGTCAAGAATAAACAGATTGGACTTGAATCTATGAAACTTTGAATCCATGAACATTCAAGTACTTGGAATTCTGATTGGTTTTCATTTGAAAACCCTAGTAAAGAGGAATGGATATTCTGTCAAGAGGTTTTCAAGTTTCCAAGGCAAAGCACGTGATTGTGAGACGATCATGGAAGGAATCGACGCCTAGAATATCAAGTTAGAGGTAATGCCTAAAACTTTAAAATTCTTTTAAAGAGTTGAAATGAAAAGGTACTCTATCAAGAAATGTTCAGACTTGAATCCATCCAGCTCACATGTTTGTGCCCAGATTGCACCTAGTAAAAACTATGAACTGGCCAAGGATGTTTTTAGATCCACCCTTATTATTCATTCACTACTTTGTACTTTGACCAGTTTATCAAAGTGCAAAGGGAGACCGTGTTTTGAATCATTTGGGTAGGGAGGCCATCACAAAGATTATTGGAGTTAGACGTTTGCGGAGGCACGTGAAAAGCAGAAGGAAGAAGAAGAAGCTTGGAGCACAACACACAATATTGAATGTATTACTAGATAATGTACAAAGATAGGTAGCCCATTAGGGCAATAGGCGTATATACAAACCGGGGGAAAAAAACCTCCTAAAGAGGGAAAAAAGTGCCCCGGTGTTCCTAGAGTGTTCACACACATCACTATCTAAATATATTAACAAATCCTCCCTCGGAGTGATGCGTTGAACAAGTAGCTGGCACTCATGTATAAGGAAGTGCCAAGCTATGTGGAAATCACTCCACAAAAGGAAGTAAGTCCAAAGCAGGCAGCATGAGCACATATACCAAGCTGATCTCCCCAGCAGAGAGCCTCTCCCTGACATAATGATAATGCACCTCAATGTTCTTAGTGCGAGCATGGAACACACAGTTCCTCGCAACTGCCAATGTGCTCTGACTGTCAGTGAGGATGGTGGTGGCAGAAGATTGACCAACACCCAAATCATCCATAAGGCATCTAAGCCATACACACTCAATAGTAGTTGTCAAAGCTGCCCTATACTCAGCCTCACAACTGGAAGTGGCCACAGTAGGCTACTTCTTGCTCAACCAAGATATACATGAGCTGCCAAGCATGAAGCAAAAGCCACTACTGGACACATGAGTGTCATAGAAACCAGCCCAATCAGAGTAAAAAAAAAGCATGCAAATCTGGTGGCAGTGATCCTCCCTTGGGATAAAACAACCCAAGTAGCCGAGTACCACTTAAGTAGCCAAAGATGCGCTTAACCGCATGCCAATGCTTGAATCCTGGGCAATGCATAAACCTGCTCATCTATGAGACAACAAACTGAATATCTGGCTGAGTAATGCATAAGTAAACCAAGCATCCAATAGCTTGCTGATAGAGAACAACATCAAATGCATCTCTAGCATCATGAAGACTCAATCGTAAACCTGTCTCCATAGGAGTGGCAATAGGCTCATAGTCTTCAAGGCCAAATCGCTGCAATAACGTGTGAATATATTTCGTTTGACACAAAGCCATTCCACCATCAACTTGCATAAACTAAATGCCCAAATAGTGAAGCAAATGCCCCAAATCAGACATCTCAAATGAGGCATGCAAATCAGCCTTAAAATCAGCAATATGCTTCTCAATAGGACCAGTGAGCAGCATGTCATCAACATAGACAACAATGATTAGAAGCACATCATTAGCACGCTTAACATATAAGGTGCTCTCAGTTGGACTGTTCTCAAAACCATGTGCAATCAGATAGGCATGTATCTTCTCATACCAAGTACGTGGTGCTTGCTTTAAACCATATAATGCCTTCTTTAACCTGCACACCTGGTTTTCATGCCCTTTCTACACAAAGCCAGGGGCCTAAAAAACATACACTTCTTCATGCAAGTCATCATTTAGAAATGTTGCTTTAATGTCCAACTGATGTACATTCCAACCATGATGGGCTGCAAGTGCACGAATGCTCTGAACAGTAGTCATACAGCATGTAGGTGCAAAGGCCTCATCAAAATCAATGCGTCTTTCTTGCGCATAACCATTTGCAAGAAGCCTAGCCTTATACCTATCAACTGTACCATCAGGTTTATGCTTCAACTTGTATACCCACTTAGTGCCAATGGCCTTCTTGCCAGGAGGCAAGTCACATAAAGACCAAGTACCATTCTTCATTATTGCATCATATTCGAATTGCATAACAGCCATCCAATTTTTTGAATTTTGTGCTTCATCAAATGAAACATGCTCATTCTCATCACAGAGACTAGATGCAGCCATAGCATAGCAAGCTGATGCAAAAGAGGCACTATGAGAGCGTGATCGAGTACGATATGACAGAGGTGCATCTAATTTACTGTCACGCAAGGTCTGCACCAACCATTTTGGCATAGTTCTTGCCTGCTCAATATCAACTCTCTCATCAATAAGTGCATCATGTACATCTGGATTAGAAATGGAATTATCTGCATCATAAAGCAAAGTATCATACATGTCTTTGGAGCTAACAGATGGTCTTCTTAGTACATGAAAGCAATGGCTGAATAGCATCTTCCACGAAAACTACATCACGGCTAACCAAAATGCATTTAGTTTGTGGATGATATAGAGGATAGCCTTTACTTTCAGAACTATACCCAACAAAAATACATTTCACTACTTTATCATCTAATTTTCTACGATGTTGTTCAGGCACTAATGCATATGCCAAACAATCAAAAGCACGCAGATGAGCAACAGATGGCTTGCGGTCATGCCAAGCCTCATATGGAGTGATAGACTGCAGTGCTTTAGTGGGACACTTGTTCAATACATATGTTGCACACATGACAGCCTCAAGCCAGAAACTATGTGGTAAAGCGTGACTCTTGACCATACACCTGGCCATCTCCATGAGTGACCTATTCTTTCATTCAAAAACTCCATTCTGTTGAGGTGTATACGGTAGAGAATCATTTACTTCACATGCCAAATCATTTACAGATCTTTCATAGTCTATGAGCTTATATAGCCCACAACATAAAATACGAGAAGCAATAATCACATCGCTATTTGACAGATCATGAATTGTACACTTGTCATCAAATTTCACAACCAAGCCAATCTTGGCTAGTGCAGAAACTAATAACAGGTTCTTCTTGATCCCTAGCACAAATAAAGCATCTGACAAAGTGAAAGAACTACCATCAATAGTAGTCAAAATGATCTTACCAACTCCCATAACAGGATAAGAGGAGTTGTTGGTACATGTAACAGTATTCCCCATAGGGGAAGGCTCGAGTGAAGAGAAGAAACTGTGCTCTGAGGGTAGACTCGAGTGAAGAGAAGAAACTGTGTTGTGAGGTAATATGTTTAGTCAAAGTGATCTTTAGGAATTGGGATACTTCCTAAAGATAAGCCAATAAAGAAAATAGTCTAGTTAACTATGTCATTGGTTAAAAATAAATGTCTTTTGGAAAATCTATTTTTTAAGCTTTGACTCTTGTCCAAAAGTCAAGAATTTATTTTAAAAATCTTTCTAGTAAAGCAAAAGATTACAAGATAAATCATTTTCTTAGTATTATTTGATTCTTTGGAAGGAATCTCAAGCTCATGAAAGAATAAATTTTCCCCACATGTGAGAATGAAATTCTTCAAGTTTAATAATAAGTAGTTCCCAAGATTTTCCAAAACCCATTAGTGGTACTTAATTCCAATTATTGGTATAACCTAAATGTATACCAATATTGATGAGATTTTGAGCTTTAGAATCTGAAAAGCATTATCATATGGTTGGACTTGAGTTGATAGAAAGATCTCTAAAAAAATCTACATGTAAGCTAAAGAGCTTAGAAAAGCTTGAGAGGTCTTAAACAATAAAAACTAAGTCTTTACTTTATCGCACGATCAACAAGATTTGATCAAGCTTGGCCATGATTCTCTAAGAACTTGCAATTGGTGAAAGACAATAGTTACGCAATATAACACAGGAGCAATAGCAGAGAAGATAACAGATATAGGAGAATCTCAACAATTTTTTACTAGCAGCAAGTACAAAGATGATGGCGTTGTCCACCCGTGCGCTCTCAAGGTAGAGCTTAAATGGTGATCTAGACAACTCTAGATAGTGAGATACAAGGTAGAGGTATGCTGGCTCAACTCCATGTCTTAGGTAGTGCAGAAGTCATGTATATATAGGATCATGGGTGGCCTGCCATGGACGGCTATACATGGGCGGTAGAGCGTGGGCGGCCACCGCCCGCGTAATTGCCATACACGGCTTAGACTGGTTGAACCGACCTAACAAATATAAATGATTTCTGACTCCGACAGGGAATATTCCATGGAATATTCCCTTTACCGTCGCGCCGGGGGGCGCTGCCCCCGGACCCCCACCAGGGGGCCCGTTGGCCCCCTTGGACCCCCCAGCCGGGGTTGCTCACCGCTACCCCGGACCCCACAATTGGGGACCCTGATAACTCCCTTTCCTTATAATATCTTACATGGTCCAATATGACCTTCATCCAACATTCAAGTTGGGATTCCCATCAATTGGGTAATGCATGCTTGGCTTCTCCTCATAAAGGGGGCCTTACAAAATGTGCATACAATCATGAGGGGTAGACATTGATCATATACTAACACCCCCCCTCAATGTTTACCGATGATAAATCAAGTAGGTCTCGGTCCTATGCCCATCTGTTGAAGATGCTTGTTGAGCTGCTCTCTTCCAAGTGCTTTAGTGAATATGTCAGCACAATTTGCCTCTGTTGGACAATATTCTAGCTCCACAATTTCATCTTCAATTAGCTCACGAATGTAATGGTACTGTACTTCTATGTGCTTGGTGCGAGCATGAAATACTGGGTTCTTTGCAATAGCCATACAACTTTGATTATCACACTTGAGTACAATTGGCATATTTGATGGAAAGCCTATATCTGCAAGAATTCTCCTTAACCAGACTGCCTCACAAGAAGCAAAACAAGCTGCTTTGTACTCTGCTTCAGTGGAGGAGAGTGCGAGAGTTGGTTGCTTCCTACTTACCCAAGAAAATATTCCTGAACCAAGTGAGAAACAATATCCAGAAACTGATTTTCTAGAATCACAATCTCCAGCCCAATCTGAATCACAATATCCTTGGAGTGTATCACCTATGGTATACAAAATACCAAAATCCAAGGTTCCTGCAATGTACCTTAGAATTCGCATTCCAGCATTCCAGTGACTCTCCTTAGGTTTGTTGGAAAACCTGCTTAACACTCCAACAGCATAGCAAATGTCTGGTCTAGTGTTGCACAGAAAAATAAGACTTCCAACGAGCTTCCTATACTTCTTAGCATCTACATCAGGCATGTTATCATCCATAGATAGCTTATGATTTACCTCCATAGGTGTGCTAATTGGTTTGCAGTCCATCATTCCAAATGCCTTGAGAATTTCTTTGGAATATTTTTGTTGTGAGATGAAAATGCCATCCTTCCTTTGCCATACTTCAATTCCCAGACAAAAATGGAGTAGACCTAAGTTTGTCATTTCAAACTCAGTTCCCAAGCTGATCCGAGTTTGATTGATGAGTTCCTGATGATCTCCTGTAATGATCAAATCATCTACATATACAATGACAACAACTAGCTTGCTATCCCTTTTCGTTACATACAGGTTAGCATCAGAAGTACTTCTTTCAAAACCCATATTTTTGAAAAAATGATCTATTCGTTGGTACCAAGCCCGTGGAGCTTGCTTAAGTCCATACAAAGCTTTCTTCAACCTGCAAACTTTATTTTCTGACTTGGGCACCTCAAAACTTGGTGGTTGAGATACATATACCTCCTCCTTGAGGTGACCATTCAAAAATGCAGATTTGACATCCATCTGGAAAATAGGCCAAGACTTTTGTGCAGCTACTGCAAGTACCGTCCGAATAGTTGTCATGCGTGCTGTTGGTGCAAAAGTTTCTTGAACATCAAATCCTTCAATCTGTGAAAAACCCTGTGCAACTAATCGTGCCTTATACTTTTCTAATGTTCCATCAGCTTTATACTTAGCTTTCCAAATCCATTTAGTACCTATTACCTTCTTCTTTGGCGGCAAGTCGACTAGATCCCATGTATCATTTTTGAGTATACTATCATACTCAGACTGCATTGCCGCTCTCCAATCTGGATCATCAAGGGCTTCTTCAATGGTGGTAGGTTCCTTTATCGAACCCATGATATCTGCCATTAGAGCCATGTTAACAATGTGTTCTGAGGCTCTCCTTTGCTCCTCTATTCTCTTTGATCTTCGTAATCCATCCGATGATGATTCTGGTACATCTACATGTGGATTGTGATCATCAAAGAGCTGTTGTGCCCACTTCGGTAGTGGCTTACGCTGTGCAGCTACAACTGGTTGGCTTTTTATTGAGGAAATTTCTCCATTAGATGTTTCCTCCTCCTCAACTTTAACCTGTCTTTTGATAGGCACAAGGTGAGATATTTCTCCGCTTGATGAGATAGTAGATTTACCTTTATCTTCTACTAAGTGTGGTCGTTCATCAAACACCACATCTCGGCTGACAAAAATCTTCCTTGCCTCAGGATCCCATAACCTGTATGCTTTAGACTCTTCACTATATCCTAGGAAGACACACTTTTTGCTTTTTGAATCCAACTTTGATCTTGTTGAATCAGGAATATGTGCATAACAGAAACAACCAAAAATTCTGAAATGCAAAACTGAAGGCTTTTTACCAGAATATGCTTCTTGAGGAGTCATCCCCTTTAAAGCTTTTGTGTAGCTTCGATTGAGGATGTAGACAGCTGTATTGACTGCTTCTGCCCAGAATGAATCAGGCATGTCTTGAGCCTTTTCAACATACAACGAGCCATTTCAACTACTGTCCTGTTCCTGCGCTCAACAACGCCATTTTGTTGGGGTGTATGAGCTGTGGTAAGTTGCCTTTTCACACCATGCTCCTTACAGTAATTGTTGAATTCTGTTGACAAGAATTCACCTCCTCTATCTGTTCTAAATTTCTTCAGTTTCCTTCCTGATTCATTTTCTACATACTTATGCCACGTTTTAAATTTTTCAAAAGCATCAGCCTTCTCTCGAATGAAATAAACCCACATCTTTCTACTATAATCGTCGACTAACAGCAAGAAGTAGAAAGATCCTCCTAAAGCAGGTGTAGACATTTTACCGCAGAGATCAGCATGTACCAACTCTAGAGGAGCTTGAGATCGATTGCTGGTCTCTCTTGGAAATGCCTTTCGTTGTTGCTTGCCCATCATACAAGCTTCACAAGGTTCCTGCAACTCTGAAAATGCAGGCATATGAGCAACCATCCCTGTTCGTTGCATCTCCTTCAAAACTGCAAATCCGAGATGCCCAAATCGTCGGTGCCATAACCTGCTTACATCTTTATCTTCTGTAGCAGTTAAAGCACTTAACTCATACAAGTTATCCCGTCGTATGCCTTTACCTACAACATTACCTGATGAATCCATGATTTCCGCACCACTCTTATTGAAGTGAACTTCGAGTCCACGATCTGTTATTGCAGAAACTGACAACAAATTTCTTTTGAGTGTAGGTACATAGAGAACATCGGATAAATTTTTCTCAACACCTGGAGAAGTGATAAAAGAGATGGTTCCAGTTCCTTCAGCTGGACACTTGGAGTCATTTCCCACCACTACATTGATGGATTCCCGCAGAGGCACTAGGGAACTATACCAATCCTTTTTACTAGTCATATGGCGAGAAGCTCCACTATCTAAAATCCATGGCTCATCAACACGAGCTTGAGCAGATGAACATACCTCTTCAATAGCTACCCAAAGTTCCAGCTCTGTGTTGTTTGCAGACTCTTTGTTCTTCCATGTTGATTTTACAGTCCCATTCCGTTCATCAGCTTGCTTCTTTCTGCAATCCTTGATGGCATGGCCTTTCTTTTCACAATAGAAGCAACTTCCTGTGAACTTTTTCTTCTTTGGCTTCTTCTTTGATCCCTCTGAAGAGCCTTTACCTTTTGCATTTGCTGAGAATGCAGCATCAGTTGTACTTTGCCGATTCTTCAGCCGCATCTCTTCTTCTAAAAGCATGGCACAAAACTCTTCAAATGTAAGAGGAGTTGGCCTTACCTGAGTGTTAAGGGCTGTTACTAATCCATCATACTTTGCTGGAAGAACACGTACAGATCTTCGAGCCAGCTCTTCTGGTGTTATAACAACACCAACTGCAGCCAATTGATCTTGAAGATGCTTTATCCGTTTGATAAAATCTTCAGCCTTTTCAGAATCAGAATGCTTTTCATTTGCCAACTGATTTTCTAAATTCTGTATCCTAGTGTGGTTCTTGGTCTCATATTGTCGAGCCAATATGCCCCAAGCCTCATGTGCTTTAGTAGTATGTTGAACTAAAGTAAGCACAGAATCACTTACACTAGTGACAATCGCACATAATGCATCAGCATTCCGCCTCTTCCAAGCTCGTAGAAGATCTGGATCTGGCTGAATCATCAATCTTGAATTTACTGGATCTTCAACTGGTATAGGCTCTGGATCCAATCCCATCGGTCCCATGACAGTGTCAAGTAATTCATAGGAGTCCAAAATTGCAGAAATTTTGAACTTCCAGAGTGTATAATTGGTTCCATCCAGCTTCCCTTCAGTGAATGCAGGTGGACGAATTCGAATAGGTGCAGCATTAACATTAGCTGAAGCACCAAGACTACTATTCGACGATGAAGCCATCATGTGATCACTCGAATAATCTACTGATATTCTAGTCTGCTAGTAGGCTAAAATAATGATACTTCTCAAGCTATTCGAACCTTACAGCTCTGATACCATGAAAGACAATAGTTACGCAATATAACACAGGAGCAATAGCAGAGAAGATAACAGATATAGGAGAATCTCAACAATTTTTTACTAGCAGCAAGTACAAAGATGATGGCGTTGTCCACCCGTGCGCTCTCAAGGTAGAGCTTAAATGGTGATCTAGACAACTCTAGATAGGGAGATACAAGGTAGAGGTATGCTGGCTCAACTCCATGTCTTAGGTAGTGCAGAAGTCATGTATATATAGGATCATGGGTGGCCTGCCATGGACGGCTATACATGGGCGGTAGAGCGTGGGCGGCCACCGCCCGCGTAATTGCCATACACGGCTTAGACTGGTTGAACCGACCTAACAAATATAAATGATTTCTGACTCCGACAGGGAATATTCCATGGAATATTCCCTTTACCGTCGCGCCGGGGGCGCTGCCCCCGGACCCCCACCAGGGGGCCCGCTGGCCCCCTTGGACCCCCCAGCCGGGGTTGCTCACCGCTACCCCGGACCCCACAATTGGGGACCCTGATAACTCCCTTTCCTTATAATATCTTACATGGTCCAATATGACCTTCATCCAACATTCAAGTTGGGATTCCCATCAATTGGGTAATGCATGCTTGGCTTCTCCTCATAAAGGGGGCCTTACAAAATGTGCATACAATCATGAGGGGTAGACATTGATCATATACTAACAATTGGAACTCCTCTGAAGTTTGCCCAAGTATTGGAAATAAAATTCCTTTTGTGAATTACTCACATAGGTTCAATTTATCTAATGGAAAATTATTAAAAGAGTTAGTTTTTCCAAGTCTGAACAGAGTGAAGAAATTCCAAGAATGTAGTCTACAACCAGGTTGACGGTAATTAAGTATGTGGACGGTAAAACATAATGTTTTCCTATCCTGAAAGGGATTTTGGTACAAATACAGAAAGCATGAGCGGATGCTTAGACTTAAGCAGTAGAGAGATTCTTGTAAAGTATTATCCGAGGTAGGTACCTAAATCATGAGTAAAGAAGGAATCTGAAGACAAGAAGTCAAAAGCTCTTGTCACTACAAATTGGTCAAGAATAAATAGATTGGACTTGAATCTGTGAAACTTTGAATCCATGAACATTCAAGTACTTGGAATTCTGATTGGTTTTCATTTGAAAACCCTAGTAAAGAGGAATCGATATTCTATCAAGAGGTTTTCAAGTTTCCAAGGCAAAGCACGTGATTGTGAGACGATCATGGAAGGAATCAACGCCTAGAATATCAAGTTAGAGGTAATGCCTAAAACTTTAAAATTCTTTTAAAGAGTTGAAATGAAAAGGTACTCTATCAAGAAATATTCAGACTTGAATCCATCCAGCTCACATGTTTGTGCCCAGATTGCACCTAGTAAAAACTATGAATTGGCCAAGGATGTTTTTAGATCCACCCTTATGATTCATTCACTACTTTGTACTTTGACCAGTTTATCAAAGTGCAAAGGGAGAGCGTGTTTTGAATTATTTGGGTAGGGAGGCCATCACAGAGATTGTTGGAGTTAGACATCTGCGGAGGCACGTGAATAGCAGAAGGAAGAAGAAGAAGCTTGGAGCACAACACACAATACTGAATGTATTACTAGATAATGTACAAAGATAGGTAGCCCATTAGGGCAATAGGCGTATATACAAACCGGGGGAAAAAAACCTCCTAAAGAGGGAAAAAAGTTCCCCGGTGGTCCTAGAGTGTTCACACACATCACTACCTAAATATATCAACAAATCCCCCCTCAGAGTGATGCGGTGAACAAGTAGCTGGCACTCATGTATAAGGAAGTGCCAAGCTATGTGGAAATCACTCCACAAAAGGAAGTAAGTCCAAAGCTTTGCGAAAAGCTTCAAACTTCTCCCTAGGCAGAGCCTTCGTCTCCAATGTTCTCTTGCATGAGCACATATACCAAGCTGATCTCCCCAGCAGAGAGCCTCTCCCTGACATAATGATAATGCACCTTAATGTTCTTAGTGCGAGCATGCAACACACAGTTCCTCGCAACTGCCAATGTGCTCTGACTGTCAGTGATGATGGTGGTGGCAGAAGATTGACCAACACCCAAATCAGCCATAAGGCATCTAAGCCACACACACTCAATAGTAGCTGTCAAAGCTGCCCTATACTCAGCCTCACAACTGGAAGTGGCCACAGTAGGCTACTTCTTGCTCAACCAAGATATACATGAGCTGCCAAGCATGAAGCAAAAGCCACTAGTGGACACATGAGTGTCATAGCAACCAACCCAATCAGAGTAAAAAAAAAGCATGCAAATTTGGTGGCAGTGATCCTCCCTTGGGATAAAACAACCCAAGTAGCTGAGTACCACTTAAGTAGCCAAAGATGCGCTTAACCGCATGCCAATGCTTGAATCCTGGGCAATGCATAAACTTGCTCATCTATGAGACAACAAACTATATATCTGGCTGAGTAATGCATAAGTAAACCAAGCATCCAACAACCTGCTGATAGAGAACAACATCAAATGCATCTCTAGCATCATGAAGACTCAATCGTAAACCTGTCTCCATAGGAGTGGCGATAGGCTTACAGTCTTCAAGGCCAAAATGCTGCAATAATGTGTGAATATATTTCGTTTGACACAAAGTCATTCCACCATCAACTTGCATAAACTAAATGCCCAAATAGTGATGCAAATGCCCCAAATCAGACATCTCAAATGAGGCATGCAAATCAGCCTTAAAATCAGCAATATGCTTCTCAATAGGACTAGTGAGCAACATGTCATCAACATAGACAACAATGATTAGAAGCACATCATTAGCACGCTTAACATATAAGGTGCTTTTAGTTGGACTGTTCTCAAAACCATGTGCAATTAGATAGGCATGTATCTTCTCATACCAAGTACATGGTGCTTGCTTTAAACCATATAATGCCTTCTTTAACCTGCACACCTGGTTTTCATGCCCTTTCTGCACAAAGCCAGGGGCCTAAAAAACATACACTTCTTCATGCAAGTCACCATTCAGAAATGTTGCTTTAATGTCCACCTAATGTACATTCCAACCATGATGGGTTGCAAGTGCACGAATACTCCGAACAGTAGTCATACGGCATGTAGGTGCAAAGGTCTCATCAAAATCAATGCGTCTTTCTTGCGCATAACCATTTGCAAGAAGCCTAGCCTTATACCTATCAACTGTACCATCAGGTTTACGCTTCAACTTGTATACCCACTTAGTGCCAATGGCCTTCTTGCTATGAGGCAAGTCACATAAAGACCAAGTACCATTCTTCATTATTGCATCATATTCAGATTGCATAACAACCATCCAATTTTCTGAATTTTGTGCTTCATCAAATGAAACGGGCTCATTCTCATCACAGAGACTAGATGCAGCCATAGCATAGCAAGCTGATGCAAAAGAGGCACTATGAGAGCATGATCGAGTACGATATGACAGAGGTGCATCTAATTCACTGTCACGCAAGGTTTGCACCAACCATTTTGGCATAGTTCTTGCCTGCTCAATATCATCTCTCTCATCAATAAGTGCATCATGTACATCTGGATTAGAAATGGAATTATCTGCATCATAAAGCAAAGTATCATACATGTCTTTGGAGCTAACAGATGTCTTCTTAGTACATGAAAGCAATGGCTGAATAGCATCTTCCACGAAAACTACATCACGACTAACCAAAATGCATTTAGTTTGTGGATGATATAGAGGATAGCCTTTACTTTCAGAACTATACCCAACAAAAATACATTTTACTGCTTTATAATCTAATTTTCTACGATGTTGTTCAGGCATTAATGCATATGCCAAACAACCAAAAGCACACAGATGAGCAACAGATGGCTTGCGGTCATGCCAAGCCTCATATGGAGTGATAGACTGCAGTGCTTTAGTGGGACACTTGTTCAATACATATGTTGCACACATGACAGCCTCAAGCTAGAAACTATGTGGTAAAGCCTGACTCTTGACCATACACCTCGCCATCTCCATGAGTGACCTATTCTTTCATTCAAAAACTCCATCTGTTGAGGTATATACGGTAGAGAATCATTTACTGCACATGCCAAATCATTTACAGATCTTTCATAGTCTATGAGCTTATACAGTCCACAACATAAAATACCAGAAGCAATAATCACATCGCCATTTGACAGATCATGAATTGTACACCTGTCATCAACAAATTTCACAACCAAGCCAATATTGGCTAATGCAGAAACTAATAACAGGTTCTTCTTGATCCCTAGCACAAATAAAGCATCTGACAAAGTAAAAGAACTACCATCAATAGTAGTCAAAATGATCTTACCAACTCCCATAACAGGATAAGATGAGTTGTTGGTACATGTAACAGTATTCCCCATAGGGGCAGGCTCGAGTGAAGAGAAGAAACTGTGCTGTGAGTTAATATGTTTGGTCTCCCCACTATCAAAGTACCAAACATCAGAGTCTATTGTAGACATGCACTGCTCATGAGAAGATGGGTCAAAATTGGAAACAGTAGTAAACGCCATTCTTCTTCCTGCATAAGATTAGCAAACTCCGTTTTTCATGTAGAGGCTTCTACAACAACCATTCGAGCCTCTTTCTTCTTTGCCTCTTTTGCTGCCAGTTTTGGACAGTTATTTATGATATGATCATTCCCTTTATAGTACTTACAAAACAATTTCCACTTTTTTGATTTTTTCTCATCTTTGTCTTGGTTTTTCGAATGTGCAGCATTTGCAGATTTCTGCTTACTAATAGAAGAGCTCCATTTTCCTTTGCCCTTCTGACTAGCCAGGAAAGCTTGATCTGCAATACGCATAATGGAACTGTTCTGCCTTGACTCATCTTCTTGCAATAGAACAGAGACTAACTCCTCAAATGACAAGGCATTTGGATATCCTTTCATCATCAATCGAAGAGTAGAAGAAAAACTCTGATATGAATCAGGAAGACCATTCAGAAGGGTCTGCACAAGTGAGCTATCTGGTATAACCTCATCAGCAGAAATCAATTGTTTCTTCAAGCCTTTGATTGTTGTTAGGAAACTGTGCATAGAATCACCTTCATTCATGTGCTCACTCTCCAACTGTTTTCGGAGGTAAGCAACACGAGCCTCACTCCTAGCTTGGTACAATGTGGTAAGTGTATCTCAAGCATCATTAGCTGTTCTGCAAGAGCGAATATGAGGAATAATGGCACATTTGAGAGACAAAGCTATCAATGCATGTGCCTGGTCATCTTTGCCATCGCAACGAATCTTCTCTACAGTAGATGTAGCAGAAACTCCAGCATGAACAAGAACATGCAGAATACCATCATCTTCGACACCTTCTGCATGAGCTTTAGTACCTATAGTTGTAACAGTTGCAGGTGTGATAGGATGTTTTTCGACACCCTGCATAATGTTCCACAATCCTTTTTCAACCATCACATGTCATATCATATAAGCCCATAATGGGTAGTTGGTACCATCCAACTTATCCTCAACAACCAACATACAAAATACATCACCGCTTTCAACCATAGCCGGTGACTAAAATACCTTGATGCAAAAAATTGACTGTATCTCAAAAAGTTGAACATAACTATTCAAACGAATTCTACTGAACTTGTAGCAGACTTTGAGACGCTTATACTGGCGAATAGAAATCGGTATATACCTTTGGCACAAAAAGATGAAATAGCCTGCAGAAGCACTGTGATAGTGCGTTCAGAGGCCAAAACGAGCTTAGATCACGATTTCGACACCATAAAACGAAGTTGTTTTGATCTGTGAAACACCCTGAGTATGCTCACCAAATATTGTGTGAATCTGAGACTGCAAACTAAGGAGTGTCGATGGCACCCTAGATGAAGGGACGACCTGCTCTGATACCAATTATTGGAGTTAGACGTCTGTGGAAGCATGCGAACAACACAAGGAAGAAGAAGAAGGTTGCAGCACAACACACAATACTGAATGTATTACTAGAGAATGTACAAAGATAAGTAGCCCATTAGGGCAATAGGCGTATATACAAGCCGGGGAAAAAAAACCTCCTAAAGAGGGAAAAAAGTGCCCTGGTGGTCCTAGAGTGTTCACAGGTTCACACACATCACTACCTAAATATATCAACAGAGATGAGACATCTTCTTCCAGTTTTAGAACATGACCATGTTCTTTCGATTTTAGAACATGAGACTCGGGGGTTGCCTACAATAGTTATATAGCTCTATTTTTGTAATATTTGATGGAGAGTGTTAATCTCCAAAAGAACAAGCTATTCTTGATGTTAGACCATCTCTATATCAAGAATAACTTTAAACTCCAACCAATTTTGGAAGACAATCACCAAACTCTTAAGAAGTTAGCTAACTGTGAAGAAAGTCATTTCACAGAAAGTCTGCTGCACATTAATTACTCATTGATTATTCATTTGTGTAAAGTTTCTTATGAAACTTTGTAGCATGTGTCACCTAGAGTTTGTGCACCTCCTCCAAGTTAAAACACTTCAAAAGCTTTAGTAGATTATGAGAAATGCATCAAACAATCTACCTATGTTTGAAACTGACTTCCTGTAGAGTCGACTTTGACACCTGCAACTTCTAACACATAGTTCTCCCAATCTAGAACCCATTTAAGCAAATGCTTTTAGCCATAGATGGCTTACCTTCTAGCTTAGATTTTGACTCCTCATTTCTGTAAAACTTTACACTGTGCACTGTTTGACCATTGAATCTGCGCCTGTTTCAGAAGACACTCAGCATTTTCTCACACATAGATGTTCCTACACAAAATTCTCTTAGCATGTTTGCAATTGGATTCTCAAACGTTAACCATAGATAGATTAACTATGCACTCAGATGTGTACAAAAGGATTTCTGATAAAGTCAAACACAGAAGGAGAACTAGAGGAAAGATCGATGCGCAATTCTCTGAACATTCTTTCTATTCAACTCTTCATACATCTGATGGATGATACATCCAATACACATCATCTATTCATCTATGCTTCATTTCACTCATCTATTACGACCATCTACACGTATCTATATATACATATGAGTATTGATTCGTCATTACTTCAAGTATATTGAAGTGTTTACAAAGCTAATGTGCATATGTTTTAAAGAACTTTACTATCTGAATCTTCTCTTTACTTCATGAAATTGGACTTCAATCTTTTCTTCATTTCTTCACTTCTAGACTTTTTAATCACCAATTGTTGATTGTCCTGTACCAACAACTCCCCCTCAATCATCAATTGTGATTGCCTGCATCTTCTTTATTCCTGCCATATCTTTAAACCTCTGCAACTTTGGTCCATCCAAGCTTTTTGTCATCATATCTGCAAGTTGATCTTTTGTAGGAGTATGCATAACTTCTATTTCTTTATCAACAACCTTCTCTCTCAAAAAATGATATTGAATCTCAATATGTTTAGTTCTAGCATGGAACACAGGATTTGTTGCCAAATTTAAAGAACTCATATTGTCTCCACAAATGATAGGAGTACTTTGAACAATATCAAAACTCTTCATAAGAGTCTTTAACCATATTACTTCCTTTTCAGCTTCTACCATACCTTTGTATTCTGCTTCTGTAGATGATAAAGCAACTTTATGTTACTTCTCGGAGCACCATGAAATTAACTTTTCTCCCACATAAATATCCATGTGTTGATCTTCTATCATCAAAATTACATGCCCAATCTGCATCACTATATATTTTGACTATTTTGACTCTTGTATCTGAAGTAAATCCATAATACAGAACTTCTTTAAGTGTGCCCTTGATGTACCTAAGTACCCTTTGTTCTGCAAACCAATGTTCCTTTCTAGGACAATGCATGAATTGAGATAGAACTCTAACTGCATATGATAAGTCAAGTCTTGTTAATGTAGCATAAATCAAGCTACCCACCAAACTCTGATAGAGCTTCATATCTTTGAATTCCTCTCCTCCATATCTAGTCAATCTATGATTCACTTCCATTAGAGTTGGTGCTATCCTGCAATCTTCCATTTTAAATTTGGTTAGCAAATTTTTCAGATACCTTTCTTGAGTTACATATACTCCATGTTGAGTATATGAAATCTCCATTCCCAAAAAAAATGACAAATTTCCCAAATCACTGATTTTGAATTCTTTCTCCATCTGCTTCTTAATCATGTGTATACCTTTGTCATCTGTTCCTGTAAGTATTATGTCATCAACATAAATACAAACATAAATAAATCCATCCTCACTTGCTTTGACTAACAAGCTACTATCTGCCTTTGAAGCTTGAAATCCAAGTTCCTTCAAGAACTTTACAAGCCTATAATTCCATGCCCTTGGGGCCTGCTTCAACCCATACAAAGCTCTCTTGAGCTTACACA
Organism: Ceratopteris richardii; assembly: GCA_020310875.1. Classification (NCBI taxonomy): domain Eukaryota; kingdom Viridiplantae; phylum Streptophyta; class Polypodiopsida; order Polypodiales; family Pteridaceae; genus Ceratopteris; species Ceratopteris richardii. The sequence goes on along the minus strand of CM035436.1, from coordinate 152,199,588 downwards.
CATAATTTGGATACACTTGATCTTTGAAACCATCTGGTTGTTCCATGCAGACTTCATCTGAAATAAAACCATTCAAAAATGCATTCTTCACATCTAATTGAGATAATTTCCAACCTTTGCAAGCAACAATTGCTATGAGAGTCCTTATGGTTGTCATTTTTGCAACAGGACTATAAGTTTCATCATAGTCCACTCCATATGTCTGTGCATATCCCTTTACAACAAGCCTGGCTTTGTACCTAGATATACTTCCATCTGCAAACCTTTTTGTTTTGTAGACCCATTTACATCCAATGATCTTCTGACTATTTGTTTTAGGAACCAAATCCAAGTCTCATTTTCCATCAATGCATCATACTCCTCTTGCATAGCTTTTTCGCAATTCTTCTTTCCTTTGGCTTCATCATATGTGGATGGATCTTCATCTGCTTTTAACATGTAAGCATAATCTTTAGTAGTCAATATGAAGTATGATAGCTATACCTTGTAGGCTGCCATTTGTGCCTAGATGACCTTCTGACTTCTCCACTTCTTGAAGTTTTTGGTTCATCACATTCTGGATCAAACCTTGGCACTTCTTCAACTTCAACTTGTAATTCACTGTTCTCATCTTCATCAAATATCTGAACTTTTGATTTACCTTTCTTTTGATTCACAACTTCTTCAACATCTGCATGAACATTAAGTGTTCCTGCATACCAAGTACCTTGCTCATCAAATGTAACATCCTTAGACACAAGGAATTGCTTTGTGGATGGAATCCACAACCCATAACCCATCTGCTTGTCATCATAACCAATGAATACATACTTCTCTGCTTTAGGTTCCAATTTATGCCTCAATTGTGATGGCACATATGCATATGCCAAGCATCCAAATATTTTACAATGATCCAAGGTAGGTCTCTTACCCCACCAAGCTTCATATGGTGTCATACCCTGCAAGGCTTTACATGGTAACCTATTGACCAAATATGTGGCTGTGTTTACAGCCTCAACCCATAAATAATTGGGGCAATTTTTCTCCTTCATCACGGACCTTGCAAACTCAACAAGAGTTCTGTTTCTTCTTTTTGCTACCCCATTTTGTTGAGGAGAGTACCTGCAAGTAACCTCTCTCTTTATACCTGCATTCCACAAATAATCACTGAACTCATTAGAGAAATACTCTCCCCCTCCATCTGACCTTAGTCTCTTCAACTTTTGACCTGTAATTCTTTCTGCATATGCATGATAGTGTTTAAATGTATTAAACACTTATGACTTGTCTTTGATCACATAGATTGTAATCCATCTGGTAGCATCATCAACATATATGATATAATATCTTGAACCATTTATACTAAAGTCCTTTGAAGGACCCCACACATCTATATGTACCAATTCAAGTCTTTCTGAATACATAAAACCATGCTTATTATATGATTGCTTATGAGCCTTACCTAGCTGACATGCTTCACATCTCTATGTCATCTGTTGACCTGCAACATTAGGCAATCCAAGCACTGAACCATTGTTAACCATTTCTTTGATACCTCTTTCATTAAAATGTCCAAGTCTTTTATGCCAAAGATCCAATTCTGACACCTTTTGCTCTCCATATGTAAACATAGCATGTCCAACATTACCTTGTATCTTTAATGTGAAGAGCCTTCCTTCCTTCTTTCCTGTAACAATTTGTTTATACCCTTGAATAGGGTCTTCAACATAAACTCCATCATTAGTGAACCTTACCTCATATCCTTTTTCCACAATTTGTCCTACACTGATCAAGTTCTTTGGAATTGTAGGAACATATAAAACCTTACTCAAGATAGTACTTCCATCTTTGGCTTTAACTGAACCAATTGACTTTACTTTGTGCTTTGTATTATTAACTTTTTGAACTGTGTGATTAATTGCCTTATAATCTAGATCAGTCATCAAAGCAATATTTCCACTCAGATGATTGCTACATCCTGAGTCAATATAAAATACTCTCATGTCTTCATGTGAGGCTTCACATGTTGCATTCATAATAAGAGTTGAATCTTCTTTATGATCTGATGCATAATTGTAGTAGATGTTATTATAGGATTGATTTTGGAAGTTTCTTCCTCCACTTCTTCCAAAAGAATTCCTACCAACTCTACCTCTAAAGTTTCCTCTCTGATATCTGCCACCTCTTCCCCTTTGATTAAAGTTCTGATTAAAATTACCATTGCTTTGATTATTATGCCAACAATCATGAGATAGATGATTGGACTTACCACATATCCAACAAGCTCTGACATTATCTTCGTTATTTCTGCCTCTTCCTCTACTTCTGCCACTTCCTCTTCCTCTTAGGAAGTTTGCTTGACTTGGAGTACCTTCATCCTCAGTTGATTGTTGCTTTCCTTTGCTAGATTTCTTCTTGTCTTTAGAATACATTGCATGACCTGCACTCTTATCAACATCTCCTTTGATATCATTCTCAAAAGTTAGCATATGTCCTAACAATTGATTCAAATCAGGAGTGAAATGATCTAATGAAAGTTCTGTAGACAAAATAAAAGGCTTCCACTTCTCATCTCCTCTTAGCCCTGTGAGAATTTGTCTTACCAACTTATCTTCTTCAATATCTTCATCAACTGCACCTAAAGAATCAGTAATGTCTTTCATCTTTGTCACATAATTAGATATTGATTGTGAAGCCTTCTTCTTGAAGGTAGTAAACTCTACCCATAATGAAGCTTTCCTTGATTTGGTTGTATTTTGGAAATGCTCTTCCAAAGCATTCCAAATGTCACTTGCACTTTCAAGTCCTCTGATATGAGGAAGCAAATAATCATTCACTGCCATATAGATTATGCTCCTTGCTTGAGCATCCTTCTTCATCCAAATCTTTATCTCTGCAAGCTCCTCCCTAGTTGGAACACTAGGATCTTTCAACTCTGGCTTTTCTTCCTCTCCTGTGATGTATCCCATCAGATCTTTGCTCATAATATGAGCTTCCATTCTCATAGACCAAGCTGGATAGTTCTCTCTATCCAACTTCTCAATTTGGAGACTATCTCCCATCCTTTCTTCACCTGTACCATCAAATCTTAATCCTTATAAGGAATGAATATACCTTAGCTTTGAGTGTTGCTTCTTCTGATCCTTTTGATAACCTTTATGTGTCTTCCTTCAGTCTTTCTTCCACACTTTATCCTTTTGAACCTTCAAGATGTGAAATTTATATATCTGCAACAGCCGGGGTCTTCCTTTCCTTAATTTTGATACTTCCTGCTCTGATACCACTGATGGAGAGTGTTAATCTCCAAAAGAACAAGTTAGTCTTGATGTTAGACCACCTCTATATCCAGGATAACTTTAAACTCCAACCAATTTTGGAAGACAATCACCAAACTATCAAGAAGTTAGCTAACTGTGAAGAAATTCATTTCACAGAAAGTCTGTTGCACATTAATTACTCATTGATTAATCATTTGTGTAAAGTTTCTGATGAAACTTTGTAGGATGTGTTGTCTAGAGTTTGCGCACCTCCTCCAAGTTAAAACACTTCAAAAGCTTCAGTAGATTATGAGAAATGCATCAAACAATCTACCTATGTTTGAAACTGACTTCCTGTAGAGTCAACTTTGACACCTGCAACTTCTAACACATAGTTCTCCCAATCTAGAACCCGTTTAAGCAAATGCTTTTAGCCATAGACGGCTTACCTTCCAACTTAGATTTTGACTCCTCGTTTGTGTAAAACTTTACACTGTGCACTGAGAACTGATCATTTCTTTGACCATCAAATCTGCGCCTGTTTCAGAAGAAACTCAGCATTTTCTCACACATAGATGTTCCTACACAAAATTCTCTCAGCCTGTTTGCAATTGGATTCTCAAACTTTAACCATAGATAGATTAACTATATGGACTTATATGTGTACAAAAGGATTTCTGATAAAATCAAACACGGAAGGAGAACTAGAGGAAAGATCGATGCGTAATTCTCTGAACATTCTTTCTATTCAAGTCTTCATACATCTGATGGATTATACATCCAATACACATCATCTATTCATCTATGCTTCATTTCACTCATCTATTACAACCATCTACATGTATCTATGTATACATATAAGTATTGATTCGTCATTACTTCAAGTATATTGAGGTATTTACAAAGCTAATGTACATATTTTTAAAGAACTTTACTATCTGAATCTTCTCTTTACTTCATGAAATTGGACTTTAATCTTTTCTTCATTTCTTCACTTCTAGACTTGTTAATCACCAATTGTTGATTGTCCTGTACCAACAATATTTTCCAAGTGTAACAAAGTAAGTTTATGATCTAAGGATCTGACAGATTCAGACTGATCTAAAATTGGACACCATTTGGTCACCCATGTGTATGACCAAAGATCTCGAGTCTGGGCTTACTAGGAGGTCATGTGCTCCTGTGATCCACTTAGCTTTGTGGTTAAGTCTCAAGAATGTGAAGGAGGAGGTCTTAGGTTCAATCCCCATGGGGTACATGGAAAGAGTATTTTGCCCAAAGAGATCTAGAGACTTTTAGAAGCCTCCACTTGAGTTAACTCGAGTTAACTTGGCACGTTATCATCATGCAAAGGGGCAATCCATGATGAAATTGGCCAAAGAGCTATCCCTTCTTGATACACTTGGGTAAATTCATTATTTCATGGGCCTTGAAGCATGGCGAGAACTTGGTAAGATTTTCATCTCTCAACAAAAGTATGCAAGATAACTTTTGAAGCTATTTAACATGGAGGATTGCAAGGATATTTCTCAACCTACTAAGGTCAATACAAAATTATCCATTCTAGATTCTTCTCCTCCAATGAATGTTAGAAGATGCAAGAAATCAGTTGGAAGTCTCATCTACGTGTGCAATACCAAATCATATATCTCCTATGTTATTCGAGTAGCAAGAAGGTTCTCTAACAAGATTTGCCAAAGTCAATGGAAGGCAAGTATGTGGATACTTAGTTATATGAAAGGAACCATCGGTTATGGTATTCTCTATGAGGAAGGACCATCTCTCATAGGATACTATGGTTTAGATTGGGCAAGGGATATTGATATAAAAGATCAATTTTTTGGATATTGTGTGCTATGATTGAGGAGGATCCTTTGATAGATAGGAATACAAGGATAGGAGGCTATAGAGCTAAAATATGACAACCAAAGATGCATGGCCATCACCAAATATATTATTTTCCATGCATATACAAAGCACATAGAAATTTAGTATCACTATGTTCATGAGTTGATCGAAAATAGTGTCATGGAGATAAGCTATTTTCCAACTAAAGAAAATGGAGTAGACAACTTCACCAAGGTTTTCAGGAGGGAAAAACTTCATCAAAACTTTCCAAAGCTTGGTATTGGAGCAAGGAGACACTTCACCCTAGGTTGGACATTGAAGAGGGGGTTGTTCCTAGTGTATTTTGAGCGTCCATAACTTCTTTTAGTTAATGTATCTTGGGCCATGTTTCTCAACATAGTATTAGAGCATAGGTTCACTTTAGTGTTAATTTTTTTATGATGGTAGAACAATTATCATTTTTCCCTCCCGCCCTCCCTTTCCATCAACTGCTTCACTTGTGCTTTATTCCTCAAGCTTTCATTAGACTCTCAATCGCTGTCCATTGGACAACGCACTCTACACACAGAGATAATGCTCTAGCGCAGCAGCGCGAAAATTTGAAGCTCCATATTCACTGTCAGATGCATCCATAGCAGAATGAAAAGAGCAGTATTGTGACAGATCACGTAGTTGGAGCGGACTGCGCAAGATAACGAGAGAGAGTGGGCGTCTTGCCATTACATTGAACCTGAAATGAGAGAGAACCACGATAACACGTCAAGAGGAATGAGTTTGCATGTCCAATGAGATTCACTTCCGCAGCCACGTAGACAGCATAACGGGACATCTGGATTGCTAAACTTGCGTACAACGCGAACTTTACGCAAGGATTTGAGCCTCAACATTCCTTATGATTCTTTAGTTGTTGTTCATGCAAGACAATGAAAGACATGCAAATGAGGAAAAAGATGATTTGATACCATGCCAAGCATCATATGGAGTGATCGATTCTCATGCTTTGGTGGGACACCTATTTAGTACATATGTTGTGCACATAATAGCCTCAAACCAGAAGGTATGCTTGAATTTTGACCATAGACTTCACCATTTCCATGAGACATATATAGATGCAAGTTAGAGTTTCATAGATTGACCTAGTTTTTTTGTGGGCCCCACCTTGCGGGTTCGAAACAGAGGTCAAGACACCTTCTACTTTCACACCAATTTTCGTAGCAATCGGAGGTCGTTTATGAATCACACTTTGTTCATGCCTTCTCACCTACTCTTTACTGTCCGCTTTCTCCATGAGCTCTCTACAACCACACTCGCTTTGATACCATGTTACGAGGAAGGAGATAAGGAAGAGAGCTCACACACACACACTCTCACAATCAAGGAGAAGCACACACACACATACACACACATTGAGGCAAGGAAGAATGCTCTTCTTCTTCTTCTTCTATTACATGAAAGGAATGTACAAGAATGACCTAAAACAACAATAGAACAAGTGCAACATGTAAAGAACAGTACATTAAGAAAATCCTAATGTTCGTGAATGAGTGAGCTGGCAAGAAATGAATGTGCCATCACTCTTGGTAGATAAATCTAGCAAAGCTTAGTGAAGTATCCCTAACATATACCGGGGTGACTACTATACATGTCAAAGAAATCCCACATGCGCTATTTCAATGCGAATGGCTATATGTAGACTAATCTTCTTGAGTGCCTCAATAGAAAGAGTAAAGTGAGTAACAATAAACTCTATCATAGCCTACCTTTGAATGCGGGCAATTCTAAGAAATCCAGGTAGTCGAGAAATCCGGAGAGATGCATGAATTTTTGGTAAGGAGTGTGGCTGGCAGGAAAAAAAAAATCCTCTGGGCAGGCGGCTGGTCATGGACACCTCACCTCCCTGGGGGGAAACAGGCGTCCACGTGCTTGATCTTCCGAGCTCGGCAGTGGCGCTCTGATCGCATAAGTTCGAGGGTTCGCTTAAAGGGAGATAATTATATTCTATTTCAAGCTCTGGCCCGATGATCGCACATGAGCACGCATGAGCAACGGTGAAAATTTGCCAGCGATGGATGCTTTTCAGGTAGCGGATACCCTCTCCACCAGTGTTGTATTTTGATGGTCGACCATGCCCTTCAATTTTGAAGGCTATGTATAGGTCATACCTGTATTTGCTGATTTTAATGTATTTTTTGAAGGTGGTATAAAATTTTTTACCTTATTTTACGATAAAAAATGGCCAAAACGTGCAATACGGTCGTGAAAAATCAACACTGCTCTCCACATGTCGGAGCGCCTATGCACATGTAAATTCTACAAAGAGCCGGGGCCACATTGGCAACTGCTTTGAAAACTGCCCTAGTAAACTAGGAGGCGGGTATACTTCCAGAGAGGGTGACCTGAAATGCTGAGGGCGGGTCCTCTCATGAAATATTTTTTTTTCTTTTTTTGACTCCTCCTGCAAAATGCGGGGACCAACGACTGAGAACTCCTTTTGCTTCAAGTTCTCCCCTCAATTGCATGCGAAGAAGATGATGAAAAAAGAAAACAAAATCAACTCTGCAGACACCAGGCTGTGATACCATTGTTGCCCTTTGGATCCCGTAGATACACGTATGCAGATGATAGTGCAACAACAAAATCACACAAAAGTACTCAGAGAATAGAAAGAGATAAGAGATGACACCAAATTGGGTACAATCTCCCCCCACATACTCTGATGGACAAGTCTATCAGAGCATGTGTATTTATAGGTATTTCTTATTACATCTTGAATAGAAGATATATGAGGGCCGTGCTTCAAAAGGCGTGCTTTTGCTTTATTTACAAAATTGCAATTTTCTATTTTTACAAAACGTCGCTATCTAAAGTGATCTATTATTTTCACAACAAATAACTAAAAATACTATCTTTTAAAAATAACTATCTTCTAAAAGTATTCTTCTAAATATCTCCAAAAATATTTGAATAAGTCCATGCACGTTCACACCCTCATGGATCTTCACCTGCTAAATCAAAGCACAAAACACATTAAAAACCTCAAGGCATTAAAATCCATTTAACATTCCAATATTCCATAAAGTATAACACATGGATTATCTCAATAGAGAGGATAAACTTGGTAAGTATTTGTTCAAAGAGAAATTTTGCAGCTGCTTGAGAAATAGCCTTTATTGTGGCATGTGTTTCTACCCGTTTGGTAATATAATATATGATAATCATTATGTATTCAACACATAAGATCCTTTGGAAATTGGGCTAGTTCCATCATTTGCTTGAGAGGTATCATATTTTTATTCAATGGGTACTTTGATCTTTGGCATGTATCACATCTACTCATGAATGTTTGAGCATCTACAAGTAAAGTGTGCCACCATAGACCAAAAAACATGATCACGTGGATTCTCCAACTTGCAAGGAAGTCTCGACCTGCAACACCTAAGTGTCTAGTTTCCAATAGTCACAAATAGTCCTCTTCATGAACACAGGTGTAGGAAGTAATCCTTGCCTTGCTTCTATATTATATTGCCAATAAGAGTGTAGTATTGGATCTCTTCTTGTAAAGATCTTTGTTTTGATATGGTCATAGCCATAAGATAAGTCCCAAATTTCAAAAATTCTATAATGTTCTTTCTCCACGATGGACATGTAAATAGATAATACAGAGTAGAAAGCCCAAAGGTTGAAAAGAATTGGTAGGTGGAACAAGCACTGTCATATTCATGTACTATATGTTCCATGCATGGCCAATAGATGCTATTTTTTTGCATATTCTACAACGTCCTTGATTTTGGGAGATGCGTACCAAAGGCATCCACATGACCCTTGGCTACTAGCATCAAATTCGCATATTCTAGCATACATATAAGTGACTAGATTGATGTACAATTTCTTAGCATTCTCATCATAGTGAGGGGTCCACTGTTCTTTGTTCACTGCTTTATTGATTGTGGCTAAGATCTCAGCCCAACCACGAGGCTCCAATTCCTCATCAGGAAACACTAGCGACGCATAAGGAAGATTTTGAAGAGCTCGTGGGTGTCGTTCTGACCCTAAAGTTCTGGCTTCTAATCATTCTTCTTCTTTTTTTGGCTCCCTTACACATTCATAGAGGGTCGTCATGCAACCAAGATGGATTTGATTCTAATGAATGCACAATTCTATTTCTTCCTATGTCCTATGGATGGAATTCCACTGGATTGGGGGTACATCACGATGGGAATAATTCTTGAGATTAACTTTGGTTGTCCCTCCTAAATGTTGCAAATATAAGGAATTGGTTCCCCAATCTTATACAATTTGCAAGTGGTGCATGAATGGGCGTCCTAAAATCATCTTGTACGCATGATTTTGCTCAAAATCACAAATGGTGAAAATATGCTCAAATTCTACACAACAAGTGATGAGAGATGTCCCTTCTAGTAAGTCTAATGGCCTTTCTATATGTCTGCTAGCCATTTGTAGCTTCATTCTTATGGGTCTTAGTGCTGGCTTACCCCAACGTTTCCATAAAGCAGTGGTAGTGATGGCTACTCCAGCTCCTGAACCTAAGATGGCTTTGGTGGTGTAGCCTTAATAGGTTATTGGAAGATAGGTATTATCTTCCTCTCCCTTGCTCATGTCTCCAATTCTTTCCACCGGTATTTCTATTACCTTCTTGTGTGAACCTTCCTGAGAGTGAGTGGAAGTTGTCTCTGGGAATTGGTTGGCTACGTGCTTCCACAAACTTTGGCTTAATTTTTAACAATTCTTCTAGAGTCAGATCACACTAAACTTCAGTGTTTTTTATCATTTATGTGTTTCTAGGGGCTCTCATACTGATAGACTTAGCTTCCCAAGGTCCTGTGAACTGGGATACTTCTTGTAAGGAGTTAGATTCAAACTTGGTTTGTTCACTAAGTTGCTCTTCCTCTTCATCTTCATATATGGAGGGTATGTCTTGGGGAAATTGTTCCTACAAGTCATCTATCTCTTGGATAGAGGGATGGGTTTCTAGCTCTCGTCTCCACTTTTCCTCTTGGATTTCTCTTATAAACCCTTGGGATTACTTATGTATGGAAGAAAGATTGTCTTCACCCTTGATATTCGGCACTTGGGATGGGGATGGTGCATTACCTTCTTGTGTCTCTGGGACAATAGGGTTCTTTTGCAAAATCTTCTTTTCATTGCTAGTGATCAAATATTCTAGCCTCTCTAGTAGTCCTTGAAAGCGTAACTCTAGTTTTGCTATATTACTCCAATTGATATATCGAGAGGCTTCAAACATGGATTGGGCTAATTCTACCATCTTCATGCAAAGCTTGTTCTCTCAAGTTCTAGTCTGCTCTTGGATAGTTCTTACTCACTTCAACTTCTTGGGGTACTTTTCTTAACCTTGCCTGGTATGCTCGAAACATCATGTCTAGATTTTCAAGTATGGGTTCAGCTAGAACTGATCTTGGGCTCTGGTTAAGGGTTTCCTGGATCGACTCTTGCAAAGTTAACTCTAAGATTTTGGCTCTAGTTTACTTTAGAGTTCCTTCTAGCTCACATATCTTCTTACTCCCCTTTATCTTGATTTTCTTCATGAGTCCCTCCAAGATTTCATCTTTCTACCACTAGATTCTCCAACTTCACTAGTCTCAACTACTTTTTCAGGATTAGGCTGCTGATTTTGCAACAGTGCATGTCCTCTTGTTATAGCTGGGATAGGTACATACATAGGTGTGCACAATACCTATTATGTTAATGGGTGTCACTTTTGAGGCATTAACATGGTTCTTAGGGCAATCTCTTATGATATGCTCTTTACCACATTCTACACAAGAACCTTGTATGTTGTAATATTGTGCTTGTTGTGAAGAGATGGATAGGTATGTGCTTGAAGATGAAGAGGTGTTGCAAAATCCTTGATCTACACCAGCCAAATGAACTCCAGGAGTATATGGTGGGCCCTTTTAGCTTGCCAATGGATGTATTAGACACTCTATGTACTTTGGAAGATCACTCTCAAAAAGATAGATCAAAACAGATAAGTTGGAGTTAGCTCAGAGGTGAAAACTTGCTATTCTTGGTTCATACACCTGTCCAGTGTTTTACATAATTCTCTAAGCACAGCAGCAATTAGCTCAATTCCTCTTGGAGAAGTCTAGGCAACTTAAAGAGCTAACTTTCAAGAGTAATCTCATAAAAAATAATGAACCACACACTGAGAATGAGTTTTAACAAGTGATGACATCATCCCGATTTTCACGGGCTGCTACAGAAATAGACTAGTGCGCAGAAAAATCAACATAACTCAAAATGTAGAAATCCAATGATTATGAAAATTTGTATGGTTATACTAGACAGTACGTTGCATCCAACAAGCTTTAAATCATTGAATTTGGATAAGTAACCACTGAGAAATGGCTCTGACAAGATGAGTGAAAAAGTCGGGTACCTGACAGAGAAGTGAAGATGAACAGACCCTGTTGACTTCAAATGAACATAACTGAAGATTGCAACATCCAAATGACATGAAAATTTGTGATCATATAGTAGACTTATAGAGCTAACTTTACCAAGTTAAATCACTGAAAATGATGCACCAAGCTCAGAGAAAACATCTCTGCAAGCTGATTGAGAAAACTGAGAGTAATGGCAGTGAGTAGTACACTTCACAAGAACATGGAAAGATGAACTCAAATAATCATGAAAATGAAAGTATATTGCTTGTACAATACAATGACTTACTGATACATATGTGTGCCTTGTAATCACACCTTGATATGGCATAAAGCTCAGCTCTTGGAGGTCTTCACATAGGTCTCTCTAACCACGACTAAAACTGCCATCTATTTATAGTTGAGTTTGGGAGGCTAACTTCCCTCAATCACTCTCCAATCAATCAATGATTGATTTGATTCTCTACCTACCACAAATCACGAATTCGTGGCTTCTCTTTCCATTCTTGATCAAGTGGACTCAACCACTTAAGATTCTCTTACTTTTACATTAAGTAAACTCTTCAAAAGTTACAAGAGGTAGTTCACAAGTGAACTTTACATAGTCTTCTTTTTAAAGCTTCTTCTAAGACTTTGTGAGACTCAAGCCAATACTTAGGCTTGTCATAGACTTGCTCCAACAGCTCCCCCTCAAGCCAAGTATGCTTGAGGTCTTCAATCTTCCAAGATTACCTGCAAACCTATCATAGCCTTGAATTTGCAAAGCTTTGTACCATCCAATGCTTTGGTTAGAATATCTGCACATTGTTGATGAGTGGACACATATGATATTTGAATCTCTTTGCTTAGAACCTTCTCTCGTACATAGTGATAATGAACTTCAATATGTTTAGGCCTTGCATGAAAAATAGGATTAGCAGCCAAATGAATAGAACTCATATTGTCACCAAAAATAGTTGGAGTTCCAAACTCCAATCCAAGATCTTTGAACAATATCTTCATCCACATAGCTTCTTGTGTAGCTATGGCAAGACCTCTATATTCAGCTTCAGTAGAAGAGAGAGCAACTGTGGGTTGCTTCTTGGATGACCATGAAATAAGCTTTGAACCTGCAAAGGTAAGATAACCTGAAGTGCTCCTTCTATCTTCCTTGGAGCCAGCCCAATCTGCATCAGAAAATAACTTCAAACCTAAATCAGATACATAAGGATAATAAAGTCCTTCGTTTATGGTTCCTTTGAGATACTTGAGAATCCTTTTGGCAGCATCCATATGTGGTTTCCTTGGTGTGTGCATAAATTGACTTAGCACACTCACACTGTAACATATATCTACTCTTGTCAATGTGGCATAGTTGAGACTACCCACTAGACTTTGATATGATGTGATGTCCTCTATGAGTTCACCTTCATGTGAGCTCAATTTGTGATTGACCTCCATTGGAGTACCTGCAATCTTACAATCTTGCATCTTGAATTTTGCCAACATGTCCTTAATGTACTTTCTTTGAGTGAGAAACAAACCATGATCTTTGTAGACAACTTCCAAACCTAGGAAGTAGGTAAGTGAACCCAAATCACTTATCTTGAACTCTTCTCTCATCTGATCTTTGATCTTCTTCATACCATCTGCATCATTTCCTGTCAATATAATATCATCTACATATACACATAGGTAGATGATCTCAGAATTACTCTTTTAATAAAGAGTGAAGGATCTGCCTTGCTTGGTTGAAAGCCTTTGTCCTGCAAGAATGAAACAAGCCTGAAATTCCAAGCTCTTGGAGCTTGCTTGAGACCATACAATGCTTTGTTAAGTTTACACACATAATCAGGATAAACTTGATTCTCAAAACCAGGTGGTTGTGCCATATATACCTCTTCTGTTATCCAACCATTCAAGAATGCATTCTTTACATCTAGTTGAAATATCTTCCAATTCTTGGAAGAGGCAATACTAAGCAAAACCCTAATAGTAGGCATCTTTGCCATAGGAGAGAAGGTCTCCTCATAATCAATTCCCTGAGTTTGTGCAAAGCCTTTTGCTACAAGCCTTGCCTTATACCTGTTAATGGAACCATCAGAATTCTTCTTGAGTTTATAGACCCATCTTGAGCCTATTACCTTCATGGATGAAGTCTTGGGCACCAAATCCCAAGTGTTGTTTTCCTCAAGTGCTTCAATCTCTTCCTTCATTGCATGCTTCCATTCTGATTTTGCTTTGGCCTCTTCAAATGATGATGGCTCCTCTTGGTTTATGTCCTGTGCTATGTAGATAGAATGTTTAGTTACTAATGAGGTGTCAAACCCATACCTTTCTGGTTTTTTCTTTTCCCTCATAGATCTTCTTAGGCCATGATGTGATGATTCTACCTCATGTCCAAGTTTCTGCAATTTTGCTTTACCTTTAGACTTCAATGCTTTGATCTTTTCCATGTGAGATTCTTCATCATCCTCTGAGGTGTCTTGTTCTTCAATCTTTGATTGTTCTCTACCAAGCTTTGGAAAATCTTCTTCAAGATCATATGGTAAATTGATCTTCCTGCATGAATCTTCATACCATGAATTGTTCTCATCAAAAACTACATCTCTGCTTACCAAGAATCCTTTGTTGGTAGGGTTGTATAACCTGTAGCCCTTTTGATTGTTGTCATATCCAATAAATACACACCTTTCTGCCTTTGGATCCATCTTGCCTCTAACCTGTGAAGGAACATGAGCAAAAGCAATACATCCAAAAATTTTACAATGATCTAAGCTTGGTCTTCTTCCATTCCAAGCCTCATATGGAGTCATCCCATCAAGGGATTTTGAAGGCAACCTGTTAATCAAGTAAGTGGCTGTAGATACAGCCTCAGCCCATAAGTAATTAGGTAAATGCTTTTCATTTAACATAGACCTTGCAGCTTCAACAATTGTCCTATTCCTCCTTTCTGCCACTCCATTTTGCTCAGGAGTGTACCTTGTAGTTACCTCTCTTTTGATTCCTCTTTCTTGAAGAAAAGAATCAAAATCATGGGAGAAGTATTCTCCCCCTCCATCTGACCTTAGCCTTCTTAGTGATTTACCTGTTTGATTCTCCACAAGAGCCAAATATATTTTGAAACATGAAAAAACTTCATCTTTGTGTTTCATAAAGAATAGGATAGTCCATCTGCTGCAATCATCAATAAAGGAAACATAATACCTTGATCCAGATATTGAAGCTTCCTTGCTAGGTCCCCATACATCTGTATGAACCAACTCCAAGAGATCTCCATGCATATAACCTTTCTTCATGAATGGTAACCTGTGAGACTTTCCAAATTGACATGCAGTACACTTATAAATCATATGTTGTTTTGACAAATTAGGAAGTCCAAGTACACTTTGGTCCCTGCAGATTTGCTTTAATGACCTTTCACCAATATGTGCTAACCTTTTGTGCCATACTTCCAATTCTGTGAGTGTCTGACTACCATAATTAAAGAGAGCAATGTTTCTAGTGTCCTGTAATTCAAATGTGAACAATCTACCTGTCTTTTCACCTTTTGCAATTCTTCTGAATCCTTGACTTGGATCTTCAACAAATGCTCCTGCTTTTGTGAACCTGACTTGCAACCCTTTCTCTACTATCTGCCCAACACTTATCAAATTCTTTGTAATGGTAGGGACATAGAGTACCTTACTGAGTAGGTTGATGTTTCCATCGGGTGCTTTGACATTGCCTATTTTCTCCACAGGATGTTTTGTATCATCTCCTGTTTGTACCTCATGCTTATTCCTTGGATCTTCTAAATCTGATAGGAGTGCCACATTTCCTGCCACATGATTTGAACAACCTGAATCTATGTAGAAAACATGCTCATCAGATTTACCTTGTGGCATAGCCATGTTCATGATCAATAATGAATCCTCTTTGTTTGAGTCTTCTGTGTAGTTATTGTAGTCTCTCCTTCCTTTGTAGCCTCCTTGATAGTTTGAATGATTGTAGTTGTTGTAGTTGCCATGGTAGTTGTTGAACCTTCCTCTTGAGTAGCCATAACTTCCTCTATTGTATCCTCTGCCTCTTTGATTCCTGGAATTCCTAAAGCAATTTTCAGTTGTATGATTAGTTAATCCACAAATAGAACATGAGTTGGAGTCTTGGGATCTCCCCCTGCCTTGTCTACCTCCTCTTCCTCTACCTCTGCCATGTCTTCCTCTACCTGCATAGTTAGCTTGATATGTACCTGCTTCATCATCCACTTTCTTTGCCTTTCCTTTGTTATCTTTAGACTTGCTTTTATCCATGTATAAAGCTGAAGATTGATTACCTTTAGAGCTTTCTCCATTTTTGATAAGCTTTGCCTCTTGAGTAAGTAGTTGTCCAATGACTGTGTTGAAATCAGGTACATGCATGTCCATGTACAAATCCATAGCTGTGCTGAATGCTTCCCACTTATCATCTGCCTTCAAGCCATTGATGACCTGCCTTACAATTTGCTCTTCATCTATTACCTCTCCAATGCTTCCCAACTGATCCGCTATGTCCTTGAGCTTTGTGACAAAATCAGTCACATTTTGTTTGGGAGCCTTCTTGAGAGTTGTGAACTCCAGCCATAGTTGATGCTTCTTAGCTTTGGTACTTGAAGAAAAGAAAGCTTCAAGTGCATCCCACACTTCCTGAGATGTCTTACAACTTCTAATGTGAGGCAACAAAAAATCTGAGATAGAGTTGAGGAGATAAGACCTTGCAAGTGCATCCTTGGAGCACCATGTGCTCAATCTTTCTTGCTCTTCTTGTGTTGGTTGACTTTTGTTCCTGAAACTTGGCATAACTTCATCTCCAGCCACATAACCATATAAACTTCTACCTTGGAGATAGGCTTCCATTCTTAATGACCAAGCTGAGTAGTTACCTCTGTCTAATTTGTCAATTGATGAAGGAAATCCATCTGCCATGTTGTCCAACCTTGCTCTGATACCACTGTGAAGAGATGGATAGGTATGTGCTTGAAGATGAAGAGGTGTTGCAAAATCCTTGATCTACACCAGCCAAATGAACTCCAGGAGTATATGGTGGGCCCTTTTAGCTTGCCAATGGATGTATTAGACACCCTATGTACCTTGGAAGATCACTCTCAAAAAGATAGATCAAAACAGATAAGTTGGAGTTAGTGTAGAGGAGGTACTGGGGTATTCGCTTTTAACAAGGTAGAGAATGAAGATTGAACACGTCCAGTACGTCGCCTACTCAAGGGGGGTTCTCTTTAGGGAAGTATACCCTTTAACATTTCTGTGAGCAGGTAGATAACACGGATTGCACAGAGTAGTGAATGCTTCAGAAAATATGAACAATATATGACCAAGGAAGACCATACACTTTTTGATCCGAATCAGATGATTACAAGGTTGGGCAGAGAACTCAGAACAATACAAATGGTAGTATTTCTCAAGAGAATAGAGATTAATCAACACACTGACTTCACAGAAAAAATAACCCCAAGCTACTCTCTTACAATATAGTGCTCATAGCCCTTCACTGTGAAGCCTACCCTCTGTATACACGACAGAGTAGCTCCCACAGTAGACTTGAAACCACCAAGTGCAAGAGAGGTCTTCTACACGTATATGCGGACCACTGTATCTTTAAAACTTGTACATGTACTCCTGTGTGTGTCGTCGTAGCCCAAATGAGCACAAATCCTTTGATTTTATAGGCCCCAATAGGCCAAGGGAGCCTTGCCGAATCTTCACGTCCACTGATCACGCGCCGGTTAACCACCCAAAATTGGAGGGGTAGGTCAATTGTTCCCTTGATTTGAATTGGATCCACAAAAATAGGTAGTCGCTGTGAATGGTTGCTGGCAATTCCACTTTTACTTTTAACAATCCAGTTTTACCCTTTCACCTGCCATCTGAAATTCCCATTTTGTGTTGTTTTGTTACTTCGTCACCGATTTTCCCGATTGGTCCAACTATTTATCCAGTCATAATATTCATGTAGTGGTTCACTCATGTGAAATTTCATATTAACACGAAGCAAAAAGTCATCAAAGAGGCCATCTCCTAATCAGTTCAACATTAACTGTATACAATGGCTTCGAATGCTCTTTCTCCACCGGTGGCATAGGTCTCCTAGATTTCTCTTCCGGATCCTGCTTCGCATCCCTCACCATCTGGAGTGTTTTAGGGGCCATTGTGTGAGTGAATGCATGGGGGTGCATGTGTGTGTGTGTGGGAGAGTGAGGGGGCGAAGGTGTGAGGGGAGGGGGTTGGCGGGGTGTAGCTCAAGCGTAAGCACCACCTCCTTTACTTGTCAATCCGCGGAGACGTGAGGACCGGTATGAAGACCACGAGCAAGTGAAGGCACAAGTGCGTGAGTGAAAGCACACAAACATGCACACACATACACACACACGCGCACAAAGTAAGATCAAAGAGAGGAACAATGGAAAGCTTAGATTGCAAAAGAGTTCTCTTACAAAAGTTCTATTCTCTAACAAGCTAACCTCAAAAATGAGCTCTCTAGCTCTTTTTATAGTTTTTTGACTAGTTTTGGCCCTGTCCAGACCTAGTGTCCGGCCTAGTTAAAAATTAGGTTCCAGGGCTTATTTGAGGGCTCAAACGAAGTCTAAAAATTATGAAAATTGGTACGATGGTACTTCTAATACTCCTCAAGCTCGAGGACTCCTCGGCTTGAACAAAATGGAGTTATAAAAATAGATAATGGTATTCACAATGGTTTTTAGTGATGAAAATCACTATTTTTGTAGGGGATTCTTCTTAAAATTTGACATACACTTCTTGGAGCTCCCTACTTGCTCCCTTTCCTTGTGTGTCTACCTTTTGATGTGCTTCCATGCTTTGTCCTTGACTTTGAGCTTCAACACTCCCCCCCCTCTCGAGTCTGTCGTCCTTGACAGACCCTTGTTGGAAGAGCTGTTCTGTGTAGTGCTTTGAGAGGTGGTGTCCATCCGTTGTATGAGCTGGTTCCTTGGATTCCAGCAAGAATGTGTCGTTGTGAGCTTTCAAAACTGCAAGTTGCTCAAAAGAGGTTGTCAAGAGTGATTTGGAGCAACTACTGGCTTCAATTTGCTTCCGAGATATGGATGTTGTTCCCATGATGTCCGCTAGCTCTTTTAAAGATGATGTTGAGAGCAGTCATGCCAACTACTCATAACCCATAATGAATGATGGGTAAGTGTGTTCGTGCCTGGGTTGAAAAAAGTATGTGCCTTGTGCACGGCCTTGTAATGTAGCCCTACTCATGCTTACTTGGAAAATGCATTGGAAGAAGTATGGTGCAAAAATTGCAGGTCTTGAGCTAAGTGCTCAAGGGTATGCTGACGAAGAGGTTTCCTAAACTATCATGGTTATGGTGTTTCCAGAGTAAAGATACTTACCATGGAGAAGGTTGATGGATGTTTGTCTCTTTGTGTTGTACACTCGGCCTTTGGGATGGAACCTTGTTGATGAATGTCCATGTTGATTGTCCACTGATGAGATCTTTTGAGTGGTGGATCCCCTCTCCTCTTTTCAAAGCAACATTTGTCACTAACAATGTGCATTTCTGAGCTTGGGCTCATGCACGTTCACTTCCCTATATTGACACTCAGAGGAATATTGGACACGTGCCGGTTTCTAAGAGATTACCATGCTGATTGACATAGACCATTCACCAGTGCTACTGTTCCATACTGGTTGAGGAAATACTGAGAATTGGATTGCTTTATATTCCTTGGCAAGCAACATCGGGTAACTATACCAAGCTGAGTTTCACATATTCTTGTTAGCTCACCATATGCAGGAGTCTTCTCCTCCAGAACTACCTTGTGCAGATATCTCTTTGGATGCTCTGGTACATGAAGTAGTTAAGCATCACTCAAGTTGCGGACCTTCAAGCTCTTCATTCCTACCATGGTAAGAGAAAATCATAGTTGTAGATGCCATGTTCATGCCAAATGCTTGTCATCTACCAGATAAGGCAGCAATAATCTCACTGCTGGCCGAGACACACTTCTATCCAAATTGATAAATGCCTAGTAATCAACAGTTCCACCTTCAACTAAGCATGACTCATTCATGTTTCATAAGCTAAACCTTCTCCCACTTTTCTTTCTCCCCCTTTTTTTTTTTTTTTTTTTTTTTTTTTGAGGAAAAGGATATCACCAAACAAGAACACAAAAGTTAGTATCAATAGAAATGTTTGACATATGTCACTGTGCTCTTGTGCATGGGATTCGCAAGTGTGTCTATGCACGGCCGTGTAATGTGGCCCTATATTAATGCATACTTTGGAAATGCATGACTTGAATGGTGCAAAAGACAGGGTTGTGCAAGGAGCACATGGTTGTTGCTCGTTCGAGGCTTTCGATGTTATTTGCGGAGGTTGATGCCGACCTTGGTGGAGGTATCCATTGAGTCTTGAACTGATGTAATCCTCCTTATTGGAGTCCATTTTAGAACATCATTTGGCAGTGTAGAGGTCACTTCAGGCGTCTTTTTCTTTGGATGCTTTCTGAACTGTGGTATCCAGTGTGGTTGACGCTTTGGTTCGGTGGAGGCTACTTGTACTTTTGGCTTCCAAACCCATCTCCTTTTTGCACGTCTTCCAACTATTCTTGAAGAGCTGATTTGATCTTCTTTCGGTCTCTGTACGTGGTTCTTACCCTCTTCTCTTTTTGGCTTCTTGGTTGAGACCTTTCGCATGTGGGAGAACATAGGTTGTTGTGGATGTAAGAGCTTCTTAGGTACCCACATTTGTAATAGCCCTTGTTGAGCTGCAGCTAACTTCTTAGGCACCCAAACTTGTTGGATACCTTGTGATTGAGCTTGTCCGAGCTGCTTTCTTCGTCTTCTGACTTGGTTGGCTTGCCTGGATGGGATTTGTGGGGGCAAGGCTAGTGGTTGCTCTCCTTTGCGTACCCAGATCTGCTTCCTGCTCGGAACTACTTTCTTATCGAATGGTATCTTTCTATTTGGTGTAGCAGTTGTCGTGAACGGTTGTGTTCGCTTGTGTGGTAGACTCACTACTGTGGCTACTTGATTCTTTGGAGAAGAAGAAAGATCCACCCGCCTTTGAACCTGGTCTTCCATGATTGACACCTTCTGTATCATAGAGCTTTTGACACATACAACATCTCTTTTGCTAAGATTAGTCCTAGGAGAACTACAAGATGTGACATCTGGATTTGTGAGCATGCCATTCTCTAGTTCTAATGTAAAGCATTGTCCCTGGACCCAAACTTGAAGAAGTTGACTTCTTAGGTTCAAGTTGACTGCATTGTCATAAATCCAATCTTGTCCTAAGACAAGTGGTTCTGTAAGGTTCTCATCTTGACACACTAACACTTTGACTTTCATTGGAACATCTTGAAGGTAGATGGGAAGTTCCACCTCGCCCAAACAAGGGGTTTCCACACCCCCCAATCCTATGAGATAAGCTTCTATGGGATTGATGCTCAACTGCAGGTCTTGGCAGTAGGAAAGTCTAACTGCACTACTTGCTGCCCCTGAGTCAATCAGTGCTTTCACAGTCCTTGCACCCTTTCCTTGTCCTATCTCTATGGTCACGAATGGACGTCGGTCAATGACTTGCGAAGTCGCGATGCATGATTTTTGGCACATATCCATGTGATATTTTGGAGCTTTTGAGTTGACATCTAGGCCTAGTCGCCTTAACTTATTTCGCCTTATACGCTCTCTGGCCTCTACCTGTGCTTCTTCTCTCACTCTTAACTCTTCTTCTTTTCGCTTCTTAGCAGTGTTGAGTCTCATCAACATATCCTCAGTAAGAGGTTCTTGATATAGCTTGACTCTACAGCCACTAATATAGTTTGGCAAGATATCTCCTTCTAGAGTGGCCAACTGAACTGCACCACTAGTGGAAATTCTATTAATGATCATGGGTCCGTATCCTCTTTTTTCCAACTTACGGGCATGTTGTTTTAGTGTGTATACCAACACTAGATCTCCCTCTTTCAATCCCTTATCCTTGATGTGTGCATCAAAGTATGCCTTTTGCCTCTTCTTTGCAGCGTAGATGCCTGCTGCCGCTCGTAGCCTCGTCTCACCCAAGCGTTCGAGATCAAAGATCCTAGAGGACAATTCATGCCCATTCCACTCATACTCTTGTGCTACTTTTAAGGCAGGGATTAAGAAATCTAATGGTAGCACAGCGTTCTGTCCGAAGACCATATGAAATGGGGTGGCGTTGAGTACCGTTTTGTAGGCAACTCGATAAGCCCAAACAGCATGATGAAGTTGTTTGTCCCAATCAGAGCGTTTGTTATTTACCAGTTTTGTCAATACGTTACAGAGGATTTTATTGGTACTCTCGGCTTGTCCATTGGCTTGTGGATGATAGGGGGCGGATTTCTTATGTATCACCAAGAATTCTTGGAGAAGGTTTTCAATGACTTCATTCAAGAAGTGTGTGCCTCTATCGCTCACCAACTCTATTGGTAGTCCATATCTCGTGAACACATTCTCGAATAAGAACTTAGCCGTAGTCTGAGCATCATTCTTTGTTGTGGCTTTGACTTCTACCCACTTTGTAAGGTAATCTGTGGCTACAATGATGTACTCTGCATGGGAGTTTCTAGCTGGGGGGTTAATAGGACCTATGAAGTCTATGCCCCACTTCGAAAATGCACGTCCTCCCATCATTGGCCTCAAGGGCATCTCGTCTTTTCTCACTGGATATTGTGCACGTTGGCATGTGTCACATTTCTTCACATAGGTATGTGCGTCCATATGAAGAGTGGGCCACCAAAGTCCTGAGAATAGAATGGTCTTGATCACTCGGTCAGGACCAAAATGTCCACCTGCAACACCGCTATGTGCAGTCTCTAAGACCTTTAAATAGTCTGATTCATGAACGCACAGTCTTAAGTAACCATCTTTACCTCTTCGGTATAGGTTCTCTCCTACTAAGGCATAGCCTTGAGCCTCTTGCTCCATATTTCGTCTTCTTGCTAGACTGGCCTCTTTGGGTAATCTTCCCGATCTCATAAACTCTACCAATGGAGCACTCCACTCTGGAATTAAAGACACTTGATAAAGGGTCGCATACTCCACTGGGGGTCTCTCTCTACACCTTGGACAATTCTTAATCCACTCATGTATTTCTTTGTCCATGCTAGGCCAATACACTCCTAAACGCTTTAGATTCTGCAATGTTCGTTGTTTAGAATAGTGATTTCCTAGCATTCCTTCATGGGCTTGCTGCAACCAACTACTATGTTCATCATCCTCCACACAACAAGCTAATACACCCTCAGTATCTTGTTTGTACATGCTTCCTGCTAATATGTGATATTTTTGTGATTTTACAATTTCTTCTTGTGATGTTTTCACATTCTTATTTGCAGGGCCAAAGGTTAGGACTGGTACCAACTTATTTGCCCATTTAGGAACAACTTCTAAATTGAACAGATAAGCATCGGGTAATTCGTCAGACACTCCTTGCGGTGACTCTCCTGAAGTGATGCGAGAAAGGTGATCTGCCCGAAGGTGGGTTCTACCTTTCCTGACAACAACTTCAAAGTCATACTCCATTAGTAAGAGGAACCATCTTACTAAGCGTCCAGTATTGCAAGGTTTATTGACCAAATATAACAAAGCTTGATGATCAGTGAAAAACTTGAACTTGTTGGCCAATAAATAGTGTCTAAACTTCTTTACAGCATATACCATGCCTAACCCTTCTCGCTCGGTTGTGGTATAATTTCTTTCGGCTGGGTTTAGTTGTCTACTAGCATATGCTATGGGCAAATCTAAATTCCCTTCACTTGTGGGTTGTGCTAGCACACATCCTATGGCATGATTGGATGCATCCACATGGACATGGAATGGCTTATTCCAATCAGGAGTGGTCAATATTGGTGCTGTGCACAAACGTTTCTTCAGTTCATTGAAAGAATTCTCGCATTCGTCGTTCCACTCAAAATTAGACAACAAGGCATAAAGGGGTCTAGCTATGATCGCGTACATGTGGATAAACCTACGGTAATATCCACAATGGCCCATAAAGGTTTGTACCTCTTTAACATTCCTTGGCCTTGGCAGCTCCGCTATGGCTCGTACCTTATCTTCATCCGTTGAGATTCCATTCTTAGAAACAATATGACCGAGGATTTTACCTTGACGCACCATGAACACACACTTTTCTGGGTTCAGACACACTCGATATTCTCTACACTTGTTGAAGATCTGTCTGAGCTCAGGGATGTGAAATCTTCTTTCTTGGGAATGAGCACATAAATCATCCACATACACTTCTAAGCTCTTTCGTAAGAACTCTTTGAAGACATGACACATGAGCCTTTGGAATGTTGCAGGTGCATTGGTGAGCCCAAATGGCATCACACGAAATGCAAAGATTCCCCATTCGGTGGCAAAAGCCGTCTTGTGTTGATCTTCTGGGGCAATGGCTACTTGGTTGTAACCTGAAAATCCATCAAGAAAGCTATAAACTTCCTTGCCTGCAACACGCTCCAATAAATGTTCGGTGATTGGAAGCGGATAGCTATCTCTGATTGTAGCAGCATTAACTTTTTTCAGGTTAATGCACACTCGCAACTTTCCGTTCTTCTTGGGCACTACTACAATGGGGGACACCCATTCAGTATGCTCAATCTCATAGATGAATCCAGCTTCAATCAACCTATCAATTTCTTCTTTTATTTTGGCTGCATAGGTATCATTATATGTGTAGGGCTTCTGTTTGGTGGGCTTAGCACCAGCAGTCATGGGGATAGTATGAGAGCAAATTCTTGGATCTACCCCTTTCAAGTCTCTATAGTGCCATGCAAACACATCCCTATATTCCCTTAATAGAGCTATGAGCTCCATTTCTTCTCTTGCACTTAGGTCATCTCCTATATATGTGCATCTCTCTTCGTTCTCTTCAATGGTCACTACAATCTTCTTGGTCTTTTCTTTATTATCATATGATTCTCCTATGATGGCCTCTCTCTTAGGCATTCGTACCAAAATTTTGCGGTCGTCAACTTCATATTTCTTGAAGTTTTCTGGTACTTCAAACAATGATTCCTCCTCTTCTTGTTTCACTGCTTTTCTTTTCTTTTTCTTTTGACTACTCTCACTTCCATCCTTTGAGTTTACTGTTTTAATACTTGTGAGAGGTTCTTCTTCTTTCTGGGTGAACACTCCTATATCTTCTAGATAGTGCTGCTCTGAGTTAAAGCAACTATCCATCACAATAGACTCCAGATCATCGTCATTCTCTTCTTCTTCTAAGACATCACTAGGGTCACATTCTTCTAGCAAGGGTTGACACATGAAAACTGAGATATCATAACCCTCCTCATCACAATGAGGTGTCCACTGTTCCTCATTGACAGCAATGTCCATGGTGGCTAAGATTTCTGGCCAGCCATGAGGCTCAAACTCCTCATCTGGAAAGATCATCGGTGTGTAGGCTGGGTCTCTAACTAGTCTATCTCCTGGCGAAGTTCCTTCTTCTCTTGCCTTCAAGCGTTTTTCCTCTTCCTCTGCGACCTTGCACATCCACAAATGAGTATCTTCATGCAACCATGATGGATCTGGTGAACGTTCAGAATGCACAGAGATGGAATCTTCTTTCGCTTGGTGGATAGGATTCCACTGTAGGGGTGGTACATCTCTGAAGGTGTAATCCTTCAAATTGACCTTGGTGGTGACCCCTAAGTGCTGTAAGTACAAGGAGTTAGTTCCCCAATCCTGTACTATTTGCAATTGTCGTAGGAAGGGTCTTCCTAGGATCATCTCATAGACGTTATTTTTCTCAAAGTCACATATAGCAAATGTATGTTCAAACTCCACACCACAAGTGGTTAGAGTTATCCCTTCGAGCAATCCTAGAGGTCTTTCAAAATGACCGTCGGCCATTTGAAGCTTCATTCTAGTTGGTCTTAATGTGGGCTTGCCCCATTGCTTCCACAAGGAGGTGGTCGCAATAGCAACACCAGCACCTGAATCTATGATTGCTTTGGTTGTGTAACCTTGGTAGGTGATTGGAAGATAAGTATTACCTTCTTCACCCTCACACATGTCCCCTATTTTGTCTAGAGGTATCTCTGGTACCCTTTGCTTGGAGCTTGCTTTTGGCATGTTGGAATCAAGTTCTGGAACCTGATCCTTCACATGATTCCAAAGCTCAGGTTTTGCTTTGAGCAGCTCTTCTACAGTGAGATGACACTGAACCTTAGTGTTCTTCACGACATCCGTGTTCCTTGGAACCACTGAGTCTTCATTTCTTACTAGTATTGTGGGAGCTCTAATCTGGAGAGATTCAGATTCCCATGGGCCTGGAAATTGAGGCAGTTCTTCTAAGGTATTAGATTCAAAATCTAACCTTTCGTCTTCTTGTTGTTCTGCTTCATCTCCGTAAATAGATGGAATGTCTTGGGGAAATTGATCATGAAGATCATCAATCTCAGGAATAGGAGGGGAATTACCCTTCTCCTTGGCCCATTTATCTTCTTGTATTTCCCGCAAGAACTCTTGAGAGTACTGTTGAATCGAAGGAGGTATTCCAGCATCTGTGGATTTAGGAACATAAGCTCCCCTTGGTGGTGAGCTTCTTCTCTCAATAACTGGTTGAGCCTGTGGAGGTAAAGAAACTTGTGGTTTGTTTACCAATTGCTCTAACCTTTCTAGTAAGCCCTGGAAATGCAAATCTGATTTGATAGAGTTTGTCTGATTGAACTTTTGACTAGTCTCAAGTATGGCTTGAGCTTGTTCTACCATTTTCATGCACATTTTCATCCGTTCAATCTCTAAATCTGCTCTAGGGTAATTCTTGTCTAGGT
This sequence comes from Ceratopteris richardii, assembly GCA_020310875.1. Lineage (NCBI taxonomy): Eukaryota > Viridiplantae > Streptophyta > Polypodiopsida > Polypodiales > Pteridaceae > Ceratopteris > Ceratopteris richardii. The sequence continues at coordinate 152,173,303 of CM035436.1, read as the reverse complement.
TTGCCGTTGTAGGCCCTTCTTGAAGTCGAGCCTGGTAGGCCTTGAACATCATGTCCAAGCCTTCTGGGGTTGGATCTGCAAGAACCGACCCTGGTTGTGGTCTATTTACAATGGGTGGTGGGGTGGGATGAGGTGGAGTGGATGGAGTTTCGGTATGCGAGGGGCTTTGAGATGCAATGTCTTCTATTTTTGTTTTCGCTTCTTTCAAGCTTTCTTCTAGTTCCGATAACTTTTTATTCCACTTGCGATTGGACTTCTCTCTGGTATCCTTCCATGTTCTTGTTTTCCTCTTACTAGGCTCTACCGATTCACTCGACTCTGATTGTTCTACTGGTTTATCCTGTTTTAAGGCTTGTGCTCTAGTGACAGCTTGTATAGGAGCCACATTGCTACTACTTGAACTTGAATCTGCCACTAAGCCTACCACATTAATGGGTGTAATCTTGGGTGCACTGGAGGGGTTTCTTGGACAATCTCTGGGGAGATGGTCTTTGCCACAATCAGGACAAAAAGCCTGTATTGTGATAGCCTGTCCTTGACTCGGAGACGGTGGGTGGGGACAGTCACGAATGAAATGGTCACCTTGACATCTGAAACAAGATCCTCTAGGGGCTTGTGGTCTCATTTGTCTCAACTGGGGCCTAGGGTTAGGATGTGTGTACATGACATTGGAGTATTCTGGCTCCCAATTTTTCTCCATAGGTGGTACCTCATATTGATACGAGTAAATCTCACTATGTTCAGGTGACTCTGTGTAATAAGCCTGTGGACTACCTTCATGGGAGTAGTCTGAACCATGAGCGTGAGAGTCATTATCTGGTATCAATGGGTTTAGTGGCACCAAAGCTCTATTTGGATTTTCCTCTCCCACAGCATAGTTGACTGGAATCACGTTGGCTGGAGCTGGTGGTTGGTTTCCCCAGACAGGTTGTGGCCTATATGGTACCTGATATTGCTGTTGTGGTCTATAATATGGCTGTTGGTATTGGTTCTGATACCTACCTTGTGGGTAAGGTTGCTGATAATTCTGTCTAACAGCCTGCCTATTGTAGGGACAATCTTGAGCCGTGTGGTTTGTGTATTTTCTCTCAATAGTGCAATATGGAGCATTCCTTTCTCTAATGTTTTGGTTTTGCATTGGGCATACATTAGCCATGTGGTCGCCCCCACAAGTATAAAACTGATTCAATGGAGTGACTCTCTGTGTTTGTTTATTTTGGACTCCCAGCTTCTTGGCAACTTGCTCAGCTATCTCTTCTATTTCTGTGGAGATCTTTGAAGTATGACTAGTAGAACTATCCGAATCTTTGTAGAGTTTGGACAATCCTAACTCCTCACCCAAGTTATCTTCTATGTCTATGCACGCCCGCACACACTCTTCTATGGATCTAGGATCTTTCAAGTACACATATGATCTTAACTTGGTGCTCAGTAAGCCATCTAAGAACAAAGCCACTTGTTTGGCCGGAGTGGGTAACTCTAGAGTAGGGCATCTTTCTAGATACTGTCTGAATCTTCTACCTGCTAGTCGCACTGTTTCTTGGGGAGTTTGCTTGAAGCTGTGGATCAAGGATGATGTGTTATGCCTGATACCACTCTTGGAAAATTCTACAATGAATTCGTCTAGCAGTTGACCTATATCGTGATAGCTGCTTCTACTCAATGGTTGAAACCAAGCTAAGGTAGTGCCCTTAAGGGTCAAACCAAATGCCTCGTACTGGGTGAACCAGTCCTCAATTTGTTCGGCTCTCAGCACTTGTTTGTACTCGGCCACATGATCATAAGGATCCCCTGTCCCATCGAAATAGTTCTTCATTGCCTTGATCACTTGAATGGGTCTAAGGGTTCTTGGGTACTCTCGGGGTCTAGGCAATGGAAAATCTTGTTCATCTCTTTGTTGCCTATGTGCTTGGTGTCTCTCTCTTTCAGGTCTTTCATTTTCAAATCCTGACCTATTCCTGCCCACGGTGTATGCAAAACTTACCTCAGGTCTCTCTCTAGTTCTTTCTCTCTGGGCTTCATGAGCCTGGGATGATCCTGCCCCTTGGAGGCCATGGGAAACATTGGATCTTGGTGGGGGGAAAATCATTTCATTCTTCCAAGTATATGCATGTCTATCATGTTCTGTTACCAAGAAAATTTTCTCTGATGTGTTATCCAGGTAGACAACTTTGCCTGGTATCTCAGGATCTTTGAATTCATAGATGATAACTATGCCCAATTGGCTAGGTTGATCTGGCTTGAACCTCCAAAAGGCTTCCTCTGTTTCTCTATTCAAAAATAGTTCTATGCTTTTGTTGTCTTGAGGGATCCAGTCCGGAGTGATCACTCGGGTCAAAACTGACTTACCTCTAGGAGTCTGGGGTCCTTGTCCTACGTTTCCTTGTTCTAGGTCTCCTATTTCATTCTCAGGAATGACATTTCCAAACTCATCAGTCCTATCGGGTAGGTTGGTGACCACATACATGGTTCCTTCCTTATCAATGTATGAACCCTCTTCGAACTTGACCACCGGGTGTTCAAGTCCAAAGGATTGATCTGGATTTTTGAGTTGGACCACTGATCGCCTCAGACCATCCTCATAGATGCGAGCACCTAATTGGTTGGTCCGAATATATTCCAACTGTGTCTTATAGGGCCCTTCTGGTGTTTGTAGATGGGCAGTCCCTGAGCCACCTGCAGGTTTTCCCATACTAAAAGACATTTCTGACTCACTTGTGTCTGAACTTAGTAAAAGATGACCACTTAGTTGTTGTGACCAAGACTTGGATGTATGGTTGACACTAGCCTCAGAAGATCTAATGCTTTGTTTATCCTTGCCTAAGTGTCTACCAGATCTCAGGTTCATAAGCTTTAGTCAAGAGTCCAAATTTTCCCCTTGATATGGTTCAAAATTCTTTGGAGTCCCCTTGGTTCCCTAGTCCCACCTGAGGGTCAACTTCAAATTATCCTATCTCAAAATCAACGCATTATTCTTGAAAAAAACAGTTGAGATCGTGTAGGATTTGAAACGAGCTTTCCAACAAGCTATAGAGCTCAAAAAATGGACTTTGGATGAGAAAGTTATGTCAAATCAGGCTCCTGGGGGTCAAAACAGGCAAACAGGACCTTTGGAGAAAATCGCGATTTTGTGAACTTTCTGAAAATCGCGATGCTGTGAAGTAAAAAAAAATCGCGATTTTGAGCAGAAAATCGTGATTTGAAAATCGCGATGTTGATCAAAAATTCGTGTTTTCACAGAATCGCCTTTTTCACAAAATCGTGTTTTTGGCATGAAAATCGCGATTTTGTCATAGAGAATCGTGTTTTCTCAAAATCGTATTTTTCGCTGAAAATCGTGATTTGTGAGAATCACGATTTTGAGCAGAAAGTCGTGTTTTTCACAAAATCGTGTTTTTGCTGAAAATCGTGATTGGTGAGAATCGCGATTTTGAGCAGAGAATCGTGTTTTTTGAGAATCGCGATTTTGAGCAGAGAATCGTGTTTTTTGAGAATCGCGATTTTGAGCAGAGAATCGTGTTTTTTTTTGAGAAAAAACACAGAATCGCGATTCTTTTCAACCAACTTTTAGGCGGGAAAACTGAAAATCGTGATTTTTCAAAAAATTTTGAATTTTCACAGAATCGCGATTTTCATCACAGAATCGCGTTTTTTGGCGGGAAATTCAAATTTATGAGCACCGGCTATGGCGAGCTCCGTATGAGCAGAAAATCATGAAAAAAACACAGCGCTTGCTCTCCCTTGCACCTCCTAACTCCTTCCCACACAATAATGCATGAAAAATGGTATGAAAATGGTGAAAATGCACTAAAAAACAAGAAATTTCTATGAAGAAGAAGATGGAAGAAGGTGGAGATGATGATGATGATGAAGATGAAGAGGAAAAAACAGAAAATGAACTGAAATGACAGTTTTTTTACCTTCCAACGTCGCAAATCTACGATCTTACCATCACAACGCTCGTCCTCGAAGCACTCTCCCCGGCAACGGCACCAAAATTTGGTGTAGCTCAAGCGTAAGCACCACCTCCTTTACTTGTCAATCCGCGGAGACGTGAGGACCGGTATGAAGACCACGAGCAAGTGAAGGCACAAGTGCGTGAGTGAAAGCACACAAACATGCACACACATACACACACACGCGCACAAAGTAAGATCAAAGAGAGGAACAATGGAAAGCTTAGATTGCAAAAGAGTTCTCTTACAAAAGTTCTATTCTCTAACAAGCTAACCTCAAAAATGAGCTCTCTAGCTCTTTTTATAGTTTTTTGACTAGTTTTGGCCCTGTCCAGACCTAGTGTCCGGCCTAGTTAAAAATTAGGTTCCAGGGCTTATTTGAGGGCTCAAACGAAGTCTAAAAATTATGAAAATTGGTACGATGGTACTTCTAATACTCCTCAAGCTCGAGGACTCCTCGGCTTGAACAAAATGGAGTTATAAAAATAGATAATGGTATTCACAATGGTTTTTAGTGATGAAAATCACTATTTTTGTAGGGGATTCTTCTTAAAATTTGACATACACTTCTTGGAGCTCCCTACTTGCTCCCTTTCCTTGTGTGTCCACCTTTTGATGTGCTTCCATGCTTTGTCCTTGACTTTGAGCTTCAACACGGGGGATGGCGGTGAGGGGAGGGGAGGGGGTTGGCGGGGGATGGTGGGGGAAGAGAGAGAGGGAAGGGGAGAGAGAGAGGGAGAAAGGCATATGGAGGCTCTACAGTTAGCTCAGAGGTGAAAACTTGCTATTCTTGGTTCATACACCTGTCCAGTGTTTTACATAATTCTCTGAGCACAGCAGCAATTAGCTCAATTCCTCTTGGAGAAGTCTAGGCAACTTAAAGAGCTAACTTTCAAGAGTAATCTCATAAAAAATAATGAACCACACACTGAGAATGAGTTTTAACAAGTGATGACATCATCCCGATTTTCACGGGCTGCTACAGAAATAGACCAGTGAGCAGAAACATCAACATAACTCAAAATGTAGAAATCCAATGATTATGAAAATTTGTATGGTTATACTAGACAGTAAGATGCATCCAACAAGCTTTAAATCACTGAATTTGGATAAGTAACCACTGAGAAATGGCTCTGACAAGATGAGTGAAAAAGTCGGGTACCTGACAGAGAAGTGAAGATGAACAGACCCTGTTGACTTCAAATGAACATAACTGAAGATTGCAACATCCAAATGACATGAAAATTTGTGAGCATATAGTAGACTTATAGAGCTAACTTTACCAAGTTAAATCACTGAAAATGATGCACCAAGCTTAGAGAAAACATCTCTGCAAGCTGACTGAGAAAATTGAGAGTAATGGCAGTGAGTAGTACACTTCACAAGAACATGGAAAGATGAACTCAAATAATCATGAAAATGAAAGTATATTGCTTGTACAATACAATGACTTACTGATACATATGTGTGCCTTGTAATCACACCTTGATATGGCATAAAGCTCAGCTCTTGGAGGTCTTCACATAGGTCTCTCTAACCACGACTAAAACTGCCATCTATTTATAGTTGAGTTTGGGAGGCTAACTTCCCTCAATCACTCTCCAATCAATCAATGATTGATTTGATTCTCTACCTACCACAAATCACGAATTCGTGGCTCCTCTTTCCATTCTTGATCAAGTGGACTCAACCACTTAAGATTCTCTTACTTTTACATTAAGTAAACTCTTCAAAAGTTACAAGAGGTAGTTCACAAGTGAACTTTACATAGTCTTCTTTTTAAAGCTTCTTCTAAGACTTTGTGAGACTCAAGCCAATACTTAGGCTTGTCATAAACTTGCTCCAACACTTGTCCCACTATTGGAGGGTGTGGCAAATCCTTGATGGAATGATCTCGTTGGCCCCTAGAGCATGGTCATTTAGGGCTCTGTGGTCTTGGCTGTCTCAACTGGGGCCATGGGTTACGGTTTGCATACATTACATTGGTGTAGTTAGACTCCCAGTTGGGTTCCAACGATGGACTATCATATTGATATGTTTCCAAGTGTTCTATGATTTAGTGTAGTACACGGGTAGACTATCTACATGGGTGGAATAAAAGTTATTAGACCTAGGATCACTTTCAATGATCAGGGTTGAAGAAGGCACTAAAGCCCTACTGCGATTCTCTTCTATAGTAGCATATTTGACTGAAATTACATTGGCTGGTGGGGGTGGCTACTGAGCTAAAACTCTTCGAGGTCTCGGCTGAGTTTGATAGGGGTAGTTTTATAGGGGTTTGTAGTAATGAGGCTGAGCATTGTACTGACCTGGATATCTACCTAGTTGGGGATATGCTTGGGGGTAGTTCTGTCACACTACTTGTTTGTTGTATGGACAATCTTATGTTGTGTGATTCCTATACCATCTTTTAGTTGTGCAATACTAGCCACTAGGATTGGGTTGAGGTCATGTTACATTGGGACACACATTTGTCATATAAACACCATTGCACATGTAACAATGTTTAACGGATGTTAACCTACGCATCTGCCTGCTAGAAACTCCTAGTTTTTGGACCAACTTTTCTGCTAGGTCTTTTATTGAGCTAATGTGTTTTGAGAATGATTGAGAGGATCTATCCGAGTCTTTGTAGACCTTTGAAAGTTCCACTTCATCTCCTAATTTGTCCTCAATGTTTGTACAAAATCATACACAATGCTCTAGCATTCTGGCCTCCTTAAGATATATATAAGATTGCAGTTTAGAGCTTAAGATGCTGTCCAAAAACAAAGACACTTGCTTGGCTTGAAAGGGAAGTTTTTCCATTGAGCATCTCTCAATGTACTATCTATATCTACATCCTGCAAGTCCAACCGTTTCTTGAGGGGTCTGTTGGAAGCTGTGAATCAACGAAGAAGTGTTATACCTAATTCCACTTTTATATAACCTAATGATGAATGACTCTAACAATGATGAATATCCCTAAATTGCCTTTGTTGTAATGGTTGGAGCTAGGTTAAAGCCGTGTTCTTTAATATGAGTCCAAGTGCATTGTATTGAGTGAACATATCTTCTACCTACTGTACTTGCAACACTTGCTTAAACTCGACAACATGGTCATAGGGGTCCTCTATCTCATCAAAGTAATTTTTCATTGACTTCACACTCTTTTATCTTCCTCTTGGACTTGAGAAATTAAGGCTCTTGGACTTGATGCATTCCTATCGCACTCATATTTTGATCAACAATTACTACCCCCAATTAGCCTAAGATAACAATTGATTGAGAGTTTTGAGAGTTGTTCCAACCTCAAGTCAGCTTCATTAAATGCCCTCGTGCCCAAGAAGCTATGCTTCCCAAGCCTTGCTTAGCTTCACCGGGTTGTCTTGATCCAAAGTAGAGAAGATGCCTCCCTTCTTTGTATCTCCCACAAGATTCGAAAACTCGACTTCTTTTTCTTTTTCCTTCTTCAAAATAAGAGAGGATGCAGAATCTATTCAGACTCAGGTTAAGAGTTTAGTAGGAAATACAAGAGAATACAAGAGAGACCTTCTCAAAATCGGGTTTTATTAGCAAATGAAATTGAAGAATAATACCATAATGAAGTAAATCAAAACTTAATTCACCAAATGACTTTCTTGAGTCAGCTAGAACATTCACCTCTACAATATATGGGCTTGGGTTTGGTCGAGAATAGCAATAAACTCTAGAAAAAGCAAACAATCAAGTGCTCTCAACTCAAGATTAGCAAAGCATATTGATAATTAGAACACTTAAAATAATGCAAAGAACAAACTCATCAAAACCTTGTTATTGTAATGGTCAAATCGCTCACGTCTATAGGCAAATGCTTTGAGATCAATCCCGAATTGCGCTACAGCAACAAATGGAATTTTCTTTTTACCTTTGATAATTTAGGCCGCAAAGTGGTTTGGTTAAAATCATCATTTGCATAGGTCGAGATTTTGAACCCCGACTTCCACTTGATGGGCTTCTTATTATCTTTGTTAATCAAAGCTTCTGATGAGAAGCTACTGATAATAGAGAACATCTAAATGCAAATACGATTGGTGGATTGGCTTTGGCATGCACCTTCATCCATAGAAGTTAGGAGTTCGATTCTTGCATTAGCATGATTTGACTTTGTCCTTTTGTTGGTGATGTAGAAGCTTCTGTAGAACCGCCTAAGAAGTTTAATATCTAAATAGAATGCAAGTTAATATAGCAAACCCGGTTTGATCTCATGGATAGAGGATACATCTCTTCTGTGTGATGTTGTGGGTTCAAGCCTTGAACATGGCCATATGAAATGTCTTTGATGCCTCTGATTTCAGCCTTTTTGCTAGCGTAGACAATGAGCAAAATCAGTAAGATCAAAAGAATGCACAGTCCATGAAGTAAAATGATTCTAGCTTCATGGTTACAACACATCAATCTTTTGAGATGTTGAGAGATCAATCTCAGATTGCTGCATTCACAGAGAGAGCAAAAACTTATCATTTTTGCTATCGAAACTTAAATAGAGAGCACTTTTTCCTTCTCTTCATATGAACAAGATGATCTACATAAAGAAGATGATGACGATCATCATGAATCTTTAGAGCTTAAGGTCACCATGAATCTTAGAGGGCTCTGATAGCAATGCAAGATTATGAACACCACATGCTAAAGAGATGACTCTCCTCCCAACCAAATGCCTCTATATATAGCTCTCTCCACGGGACTACCTTTTTGGGTAGGTGGATACTAACCATCCATGTGTCGGCAATGTAATTGCATTTATGCAAAATGTCCGAATTAACGCGAGTTAACTCAAGTGGATGCTTCCAGAAGGCTGTAGATCCCTTTGGGAAAATGCTCTCACCATGTAGCCCATGGGGATTGAACCCAAGAGCTCCTCCTTCACATCTTGAGACTTAACCACTAAGCTAAGTGGATCATTTGTTCACAAGAACATATGACCTCCTAGTAAGTCTAGACTCGAGATCTTTTGTCATACACATGGTTGATCAAATGGTGTTGAATTTCAAATATGTCTAAACCGGTTGGATCCTTAGATTATAAACTTACTTTATTATAGTTTCATTCAAGATATAGATATCAATGATGATGATCTTCTCCCAAAATTCATTCAACACAACTTTTCCATCAACATGCATCTTGCCATCTCCATCATAGTTTGATTTTGATGTCCTATAATATCATTTTATTGAGAGCTATATGGAACTATGATGTGGTGATTCATTCCTTTACTCTTCAAAAAATCTTCAAAGTCTGTTGATCTAAAGTCACCACCTCCATCTATCCTCAATTGCTTGTTTTAGTTTCAACAAGTTGAAGCCATTATTTATACTTATCAAAATCTTGAACCTTATCACAAAGGAACTACACCCACCTCTTCTCGCTATAGTCATCAATGAGTACAAAGAACTAGGAAGATCCCCCAAGGCATGTGTTGGGATTTTCCCACACAAGTTAGCATGCACCAACTCTAGAGAATAGCTTACTCTATTCTTGCTTTCTTATGTAAATGCCTTCCTCTATTGCTTGCCCATCATGCAAGTGAAGGGCATATATTACTTGTGCTTGTATGTGTAATGGTTATAAAAGTAGATAAGTCATATATGTTGCTCATCACTTGAGTCCCAAGAATGTTGTTGTTAATATCCATAATCTTAGCTCCTAGCTTGATATCCCCATTAGAATTAAGGAAAGAAACCATACTTTCACCCTTTGCAAGACATCTTGCATAATTACCTACCATTATTGTCAATGGGTTCCTTTAGAGGTTATATGGAATTATATGTTGGAGTTTGAGGTCTATAAAAGCATGCGGGAAACACATGGAAAAAGAAGAAGCTTGGAGCACAACACACAATATTGAATGTATTACCAAGAGAATGCACAAAAATAAGTAACCCCTTAGGTTTATACGCGTATATACAAGCTGAGAGAAAAAGATCTCATAAAGAGATAAAAAGTGCCCCAAAGGTCCTAGTGTGTTCACACACATCACTAGTGAAATATACCAATAAATCCCCTAAGGAAGTGATGTAGAAGGAAGGCCAAGCTATGTAGAATCAATCGACAAATGGAACTAAGCCCAAATCTTTGTGGAAAGCTTCAAGCTTATCCTAGGTAGAGCCTTTGTGAAAAGGTCTACAATGTTCTCCTGTGTGGGCATATATGCCAAACTGATCTCTCCAGCAAAGAACCTCTCCTTGACATAATGCTAGTGCACCTCAATGTGCTTAGTGTGAGCATGGAACACAAGGTTCCTCACAACTGCCAATGCACTCTTACTGTTTGTGAATATGGTGGTGGAAAAAGACTGGCCAACACCCAAATTAGCCATAAGGTGTTTGAGCCACACACACTCAATAGTTACTATGAAACCTGCCTTAAACTGAGCCTCACAAATAGAAGTGGCCATAGTAGGATGTTTCTTGCTCAACCATGATATGCATGAGCTACCAAGCATGAAGTAAAAACCATTGGTGGACACACGAGTGTCATAGCAACCAACCTAGTCAAAGTGAGAAAAAACATCTAAATTTGCTGGCAGTGATCCCCTTTTGGGATAAAGCAATCCAAGTAGCCGCATACCACTCAAGTAGTGAAAGATGCCCTTAACTACCTTCCAATGATTAACACCTGGGCAATGCATAAACCTGCTCATCCATAAGACAACAAGTTGAATATTTGGCCAAGTAATGCATAAGTAAATCAAGCATTCAATAGCCTATTGATAGAGAACAACATCAAATGTATCTCCAACATCATGAAGACTTTATGGTAAACATGTCTCCATAGGAGTGGCAATAGGTTTGCAATCTTCAAGGCCAAAATGTTGCAATAATGTTTCAATATATTTTCTTTGTCACAAAGCTATTCTAACATCAACTTCCATAAATTGAATGCCCAAATAATGATGCAAAGCCCCAAATCTCACATCTCAAATAAGGCATGCAAATCAGCCTTAAAATCAACAATATGCTTCTCATTTGGACCAATGAGCAACATGTCATCAACATAGACAACAATGACTAGAAGCACATCATTTGCATGCTTAACATATAAGGTGCTCTCAATTGCACTATTCAAAACCATGTGCAATCAAGTAGGCATGCATCTTTTCATACCAATCACATGGTGCTTGCTTCAAATCATATAATGCCTTTTTCAACCCACACACTTTGTTTTCATGCCTTTCTACACAAGACCATGGGGCTGGAAAACATACCTTCTTCATGCAAGTCACCATTTCAAAATGAAGCTTTAATGTCCAATTGATGTACATTCCAAACATAATGATCTCCAAGTGCACAGATGCTACGAACAATAGCCATTCGGCATGTAGGAGCAAAGGTCTTGACAAAATCAATGCCTCTTTCTTGAGCATAACCTTTTGCAACAAGCCTAGCCTTATACCTATCAATTGTTCCATTAGACTTATGCTTTAGCTTGTATACCCACTTAGTGCCAATGGCCTTGTCGCAAGAAGGAAAGTCACATAAAGTCCAAGTACCATTTTTCATAATAGCATCATATTCTAATTGCATAGCAGCCATCCAATGTTAATAATTTTGTGCTTCATCAAACAAAACAAGCTCATTCTCATCACAAAGATTAGAGGCACTAAAAGCATAACAATCTGATGTAAAAGAAGCACTATGAGAGCTTGAACAAGTATGATATGACAGAGGTGCATCTAATTTTCTATCTCACAAAGTTTGCATGAGTCATTTAGGCATAATTTCTACCTCTTGTATATCAGATCTCTCATCACCAAGTGCGCTATGTAAATTTGCATTAGAAATGGAATGATCTGCATCATCATCTAGAACCTACAAAGGCTGAAAAATTACCTCATTTGGACCAAAACTAGATTACCCACCTATAAAAAGAGGAAGCAAAGTGGCATACACATCTTTGGAGCTAATTGATGTCTTCTTAGAACATGAAAGTAATTTTTGAATTGCATCTTCCACAAAAACAACATCATAGCTAACAAAAATGCATTTTCTACATGGATGATACAAACAATAGCCTTTGCTTTCAAAACTCTATCCAACAAAAATGCATTTCAATTCTTTATCATCCAATTTCTTACATTGTTGTTCAGGCACTAATGCATATGGCAGACAACCAAAGACATGCAAATGAGCCACAAATGGCTTGCGACCATGCGAAGCCTCATATGGAGTGACAGACTATAATGGTTTAGTGGGATAGGTGTTAAGTACATATATTGCACACATAATAGCCTCAAGCTAGAAACTATGTGATAAAGCCTTACTCATGACCATACACCTTGCCATCTCCATGAGTGACATGTTCTTCATTTCTGCAACTCCATTCTATTGAGGTGTATATGGCACTGCACATTGATGTTTTATCCCATGTTCAGCTAGAAATGCATTAGAATCAGAAGACATATATTCCCCTCCTTGATTAGAATGGAGGGTGCCCATTTTACATGCTGATAGATTTTCAGCCAAAACCAAAAACTATTTGAAGCACATAAACACTTTGACTTTGCTTTCAATGGATACACTCATGCATGCATGCAAAAATCATTCGTGAAAATCACAAAGTAAAGGTAGTTCCCAAAAGAAGATGTTTCCATAGGATTGCAAACATCTTTATGAACAAGCTGCAACTTCTAAGTAGCTCATGTTGAACCATCTTTCGGGAAGGAGGAATGCAACATTTTTCCCAAAATACTACCTTCACATACAACTTTACCGCGTACCTAAAGTTTGGGTAGAGAGGACATCATTTTAGATTTTTGTAGGTGTAGCAAACTAGAAAAATTCAAATGACCAAACTATGCATGCCAAATCTTTGAATCTAACATAGCCTAAGAATCTTGAACTGTAGATGCTAAATCATTCACAGATGTAGAGGAGGTACTGGGGTATCCGCTTTTAACAAAAGTAGAGAATGAAAATTAAACACGTCCAGTACATCACCTACTCAAGGGGGGTTCTCTTTAGGGAAGTATACCCTTTAACATTTCTGTGAGCAGGTAGATAACACGGATTGCACAGTGTGGTAAATACTTCGGAAATATGGACAACAAATGACCAAGAAAGACCGTACACTGCTTGATTCAAATCAGATGATTACAAAGTAGGGCAAATTATGCCTAAGGTGCAAATTTAGGACTAACAAGCCACAAGCTTAGGGCTAACAAACCACCTGAAAAGTAAATACTTCAATACAACAGTTTCATCCTATCAGCATAAGGACCACTGATATGCAGACTAACTCAGAACAATACAAATGATAAGGTCTTCTCAAGAGAATAGAACACAATCAACCACACTGACTCACGGAAAAGAAGAAGAATCCAAGCTACTCTTTTACACTATAGTGCTCATAGCCCTTCACTGAGAGGCCTACTCTCTGTATACACACTACAGAGTAGCACCCACAGTAGACTTGAAACCACCAAGTGCAAGAGAAGACTTCTGCACGTATGTACGAACCACTTGTATCTCTAAAAACTTGTACCCCAAATGAGCACAAATCCATTGTTTTTATAGGCCCTAATAGGCCAAGAGCCTTGCCGAATCTTCACGTCCATTGATCACGCGCTGGTTCATCACCCAAAATTGGAGGAGTAGGTCAAATATTCCCTTGATTTGAATTAGATCCACAAAAATAGGTAGTCGCCGTGAATGGTTGCTGGCAATTCCACTTTCACTTTTAACAATTATCTTTTACCTTTTCACCCGCCCTGTTTAATCCTGGTAATTCAAATGAAGGACCCCGTACACTTTGGAAGTGTAAAAGCAAATCATTATGGAATGTAAATGTCTTTTCCAAGGCACCCATTTGTATTCAATTTCAATCTTGCATGCTTTCCATGGCAATAAGGAACAACAGAGTCGAATGACACCAGAAATCACCATCTATCTCTAGAAGTAGATTGTCAACCCCAATCCTTCTCAGGCGCTCTGCTTCCATTGCTTCCATGCATCCATTGCTTCCATGGCTTTGTTTTTGATGATTTCCCACGTGTGCGGGGTTTTGCATGTGTGCCGGTGTGTGTGTGCATGTATTGTGTGTGTGAAAGTGTGTGTGTGTAAGTGTGGGTGTGTGTGATTTGTGTGTGATTGTATGGGGGTGTGAGTGTGTAATGGTGCGGGTGTGTGTGGCATATGTGTGTGTGGGTGTGTGTGTGTGGGTGTGCATGTGTGTACGTGATGGTGTGTGTGTGTGTGTGGAGGTATCTGTGTGGGTGGGTGTGTGCATGCAAGGGGGCGCATATGTGCAATTGAAGGGGGTAGGTGTGGGTGTGCATTTGAGGATGTGGGTGTATGTATGTGAGTGGGTGTACATATGCGTGTATGTGAGGGTGTATGTCTGCATGTGTGAGTGTATCTGTGTGTATGTGTGCATGTGGGTGTGTGTGCATGTGTGGGTGTGTGAGTGTATGTCTCGGTGTGTGTGTGATGGGTGGGTGTGCATGTGTGGAAGTGTGTGTGGGAGTGTGTGCATATGTATGGGTGTGAGAGTGTGTGTGTTTATGTGCGCGATTGTGCGTGAGTGTGTGTATATGTGTGTGAGTAGGTGGCGGGGCTGTGTGAGTGGGGGGTAGAGGCGGAGGGGGTGGGGGAATGCGGAGGGCGGAGGGCTGCGGGTGGCGGGGGAGGTAGGTAGCAGAGGGCGGAGGCCAGCGGGCGGGGGAGGAGAGAGAGAAGGGAGGGGGGAGAGAGAGGGGAAGAGAGAGAAGGAGATAGAAAGAGAGAGAGAGAGAGAGAGAGAGAGAGAGAGAGAGAGAGAGAGAGAGAGAGAGAGAGAGAGAGAGAGAGAGAGAGAGAGAGAGAGAGAGAGAGAGAGAGAGAGAGAGAGAGAGAGAGAGAGAGAGAGAGAGAGAGAGAGAGAGAGAGAGAGAGAGAGAGAGAGAGAAAGGGAGGGGTTCACACGCGGGGAAAAGAGAGAGAGAAAAAGGGAAAAGAGGGAGGAGGAAAGAGAGAGAGAGAGAGAGGGGGGAAGAGAGGGGGAGAGAGAGAGAGAGGGAGAGAGGGGAAGAGAGGGGGAGAGAGAGAGAAAAAGAGAGAGAAAAGAGAGAAAAAGAGAGAGAGGAAGAGAGAGAGGAAGAGGGAGAGGAAGAGAGAAAAAGAGGGAGAGAGGGACCGAGAGAGAGAGGGAAAGAGAGAGAAAGGGAAAAGAAAAAAGGGGATAGAGAGAGATAGGTATCAAAACAACCGAGGTAGCAAAGAAAAGATGACAGCAATCGACTGCTCAGAACTCAAATATATCCGTGTCAGAGCACTTGAACACTTCCTGAAGCTTCATCCCAAGGCATCTGAGAGTTTCCGACCTCTACAACAGATTTTGCATAATCTATGAGCTTATACAAACCATGATATAAAATGCCAGAACCAAATAACATCATCGTTTGACAGATAATTAATTGTACATCTATCATCAACAGATTTCACAACGAAGCTGATCTTGGATAATGCTAAAACTCATAATATATTTTTCTTAATCCCTAGCACAAATAAAGAATCTAAAATGTAAAAGAACTACCATCAAGAGTAGTCAAAATGATCTTACCAAATTCCATGATAGGATATGAGGAGCTTTTAGTGCATGTGAAAGTATTCCCCATAGGGCCAAGCTCAAGTAAAGTGAAGAAATTGTGTTGCGAGCTAATATGTTTCGTTGCCCCTTTATCAAAGTACCAAACATATGAGTCTATTGCAGACATACACTATTCATGAGAAGATGGTTCATAAGTGCAAACAGTA
Organism: Ceratopteris richardii; assembly: GCA_020310875.1. Classification (NCBI taxonomy): domain Eukaryota; kingdom Viridiplantae; phylum Streptophyta; class Polypodiopsida; order Polypodiales; family Pteridaceae; genus Ceratopteris; species Ceratopteris richardii. The sequence continues at coordinate 152,157,597 of CM035436.1, read as the reverse complement.
GTAAATGCCCATTCTTCATTCTTTATAAGATTTACAAAATCTAATTTGGGTGTTGAGGCCTTTGCAACAACCATTCTAGCCTTTTTTTTCTTTTCCTCTTTTGAAGCCAATTTTGGATAACTCTTTATGACATGATCATTTCCTTTATAGTTTTTTCAGAATATTTTTTTCTTTTTTATTTTCTTGACAACTTTGTCATCCTTCTTTGATTGTGCAAAGCTATCGGATTTTTGCTTACTAGTAGATGAGTGCCATTTACCTTTGCCCTTTTGACTAGCCAAGGAAAGGTTGATCTCCAACATGCATAATGAACCTATTCTACCTAGAATGATCTTCTTGCAATAGAGTAGATAATAACTCCTTAAATGTTAAGGCATTTCAATTTCCTTTCATCATCAATCAAAGAGTAGAAGCAAAACTCTGATATGAATCTAGGAGACCATTCAAAATAGTCTACACAAGTGAAATCTCTGGCAACACTTCATCAATACAAATCAACTGCTCCTTCAAATCTTTGATCTTTGTCAAAAACCTATCCATGGAATCTCCTCCATTCATGTGCTCACTCTCCAACTATTTTTAGAGGTAAGCAACATGAGCTTCATTCCTTGCCTGATATAAAGTGGCAAGTGTATACCAAGCATCCTTTGATGTTTTGCAAGAGTGAATGTGAGGAATAATGACATGCTTGATAGAGAAGACTATCAATGCATGTGTGTGAGCATCTCTGCTATCCAAAAGAAGTTGCTCTATAGTACGTGCAACACAAACCACAACACGAATAGGAACCTAAAGAACATTATCTTCAACACCATCCACATCACCTTCAGTAACTGTATTTACAACTATAGTAGGATGTTTTTCAACATCCTACATAATATTCCAAATCCTTTTGCAACAAATTGATGAGGCATCATATATGCCCATCATGGGTAATTGGTACTATCCAACAACCAACATACAAAATACATCATCGCTTTCAACCATGGCCATTGACTAAAATACCTTGATGTAGGAAAATAATTGAATCTGAAAATGTTGAATAGAACCACCCTTTTGATTTCTACTAAACCTATAGCAGACTTGGAGGGGCTTATACTAGTGAATGGAAACCTATATATATGTTTGGTACAAAAAGACAATATTGCATGCACAAGCATTGCAATAGTGCGCTTGAAGGATAAAATGAGCTGAAATTATGATTTTAACACAACAATGCGAAGTTATTTTGAACCCCTAATCACCCTGAATATGCTCACCAATTTTCATGCGATTCTGAGACTGTGATTGGAGGGGTGTTGATGACACCCTAGATGAAGCAGAGACCTACATTGATACCAATTGTTGGAGTTTGAGGTATGTGAAAGCGTGCAAATAACACAAGGAAGAAGAAGAAGCTTGGAGCACAACACACAATATTCAATGTCTTAACAAGAGAATGTACAAAGATAAGTAACCAATTAGGGTTATGGAAGTATATACAAGCTGGGGGAAAAAACCTCCTAAATCGGGAAAAAAGTGCCCCAATAGTCCTAGTGTGTTCATACACATCACTACAAAAGTATATCAACATTATAAAGGCCTTTTGTGCTTTTCATGTGATGAGAGGCATTGCTATCTAGCACCCATGAGTCATATGTCCTTGAATCTTCAAAAGAGAAACATATCTCCTCTATCATTTCAAATACCTAAATCTCAATTTTTGCAGTGTTGACCCTTGTCACCTTTTGAAGAAACATTCATCTTTATTCCTTCACATGTGAGAGTCTTAAATTATTTTGGCTTTCTTCTAGCAATGGAGTCATTCTCCCTTGAACGTTTTTTTTTCATTCTGATTTTTTTCTCCATCTTTTGAAGAGTATGCTTGCCTCCTTTGGCATTTTTTATGAGTGGAGCACCTCTTTTGTTGTCACTACTCCTTGCCTTATGTCACAAATCCTTGATGAGTGGCACTAAATTCTTCAAAAGTTAAAGATTAAATCTGACTTGATTATGGAGAGAAATTACTAAACCATCAAAATTTGATAGACAAATTGGAAGACAACATCGAATTAGCTTGTCACTTGCTCCTGCCATATGATCCCATACATTCTTTATGGAAGTGAAGAATAGATTTACAATCTTCCCATCAACAAATCTTTCTTTACTCGCTAATCCTCCAAGTTTTGAATATGTGTCTGATTAAGAGTATCATAGTGATAGTTATCAATATGTTACATGCTTCACAAGGCTTGGTATTATGTTGAATTTGAGCCAGAAAATTATCAATAGTACTTATAAAACTACAACATAGAGTGTACGAAAGTAGTTATGTAAGAGATCATAGGAGAAATAGCAGAAAAGATAATAGATATGGTAGAATATTAAAAACTTGATACTGATGGCAAGTACAAAGATGATGGAATTGTCCACCCTTGCACTTTCAAGGTAGAATTTAAATGGTGATCAAGACAACTCTAGATAGAATTTTACAAGGTGGAGGTGTGTTGGCTCAATTTGAGATCTGGGGTAGTGCAAAAGTCATGTATATATATAGGCTAATGGAGCGATGTGGCCTTCCACGAATGGCTATGTATGGTGCTAGAACATGGGTAGCCATCACCCATGTAATCCCCATATATGGCTTGGGTAGGTTTAACCAACCTAAAAAATATAAATGATTTGTAACTTCAAAAAGGAATTTTTAATGGAATATTCCCTTTACCATCGTGCTATGGGCATTACCCTTTGAACCCCACCAAGGGGAACACTCACCCCCTCTGAGCCCCTAGCTTGGGGGATTGCTGGCTCCCTAGGAATCCCCTTGTTGCCTCTGACCCTAGAATTGGGGACCCTATTAACTCCCTTTCCTTACAATACCTTAGATTTTAAATTTGACCTTCATCCAACATGCAAGTTGGGATTCCCATCAATTTGGTAATGCATGCTTGGCTTCTCCTCGTAATGGGGGACTCAAAAAATGTGCATTAGTACATACAATCATGATGGATAGACATTGTTCATATATTAACACCCCCTCAATGTCTACCAAATGATAAATCAAGTAGGTCTAGGTCCTTTGCCCATCTATTGAAGATGCCTATTGAGCTTCTCTTTTCCAAGTGTTTTAATGAATATATCAACATAGTTTTCCTCTATTGGAAGATATGCTATCTTGAGAATTTCATCTTCAATTAGCTCATGAACATAATTGTATTGTACATCTATATGCTTAGTGCCAACATGAAATATTGGGTTCTTTGCAATGGCCGTACAACTTTGATTATCAAATTTAAGTATAGTTTCCATTTGTGATGGAAAGCCTAGATCTACAAGAATTCTCCTTAATCAAACTCCTCACAAGCGGCAATGAAAGTTTCTTTGTACTCTTGGAGGAGAGTGGGAGAGTTGGTTTTTTCCTACTTATCCAAAAAAATATTCCTAAACAAAGTGAGAAACAATAACCAAAAAGAGATTCTCTAGAATGACAATATCAACCAATACGAATAACAATAGCCTTGAATTGTATGCCCTATGGTATAAAGAATTCCAAAATCCAATTTTCTTGCAATGTAACTTAGAATTTGCATGCGTGCATTCTAGTGTCTCTCTTTTGTATCATTAGATAATTTTCTCATACACCAACCACATAACAAATAGCTAGTCTAGTATTGCATAAAATGATAAGACTCCCCATAAGCTTCCTATAGTTCTTAGCGTCTACTTCCGAAGTATCATCTTCTATTGAAAGTTTAAGATTTACCTCCATAGGTGTGTTAATGGCTTTGAAGTCCACTATCCCAAAAGCTTTCACAATTTCTATAGCATATTTTTGTTGTGATATGAAAATCCCATCATCCTTTTGCTATACTCCAATGCCAAGGCAATAATGGAGTAGCCCAAGATATGTCATCTCAAAATCAGTGATCAAGCTAACATACGATTGTTTGATGAAAAAAGCATGATCTCTTATAATGATCAAATGATCTTCATACAAGATGACAATCATTAGTTGGTTATCAAGCCTAGGTTTTGGGAAAAAATTTCCAGTTCATTGGTACCAAGCTCTTGGAGCTTGCTTAAGGCCATATAATTCCTTCTTAAGACTATAAACCTTGTTTCTGGAATGAGGTTCCTCAAAACCTGGTGTTTGAGATACATATACCTCTTTCAGGTACCCATTTAGAAATTTTGATTTTACATCCATCTCATATATAGGCCACCTTTAATGTGCAACAACTACAAGTCCTGTGCAAATTGTAGTCATTTGAAGTCTTGGTATGAATGTTTCTTCGACATTAAATCCTTCCACTTGTGAGAAATCTTGTGCAACAAGCTGAGCTTTGTACTTCTCTAAAGTACAATCTCCTTTGTATTTTTCTTTCCCAATCCACTTAGCTTCAAGTATCTTTTTCTTTGGAGGTAAATTAACTGATTCCCAATCATCGTTCTTTAGTATGCTATCATACTCAACCTTCATTATTGCTCTCCACTTGGGATCTTTGAGTGCTTCATCTATAGTTTTGGGTTCTTTTACCAATACCATAATTTCATCCATAAGTTCCATATTGCTAATATGATGGGGAGCCTCTTTTTTGCTGCTTAGTCCTCTTTGATCTATGCAACCCATCTAAAGATGACCTTGGAACATCAACTTGAGGGTTAGGATCATCAAAGAGCTACTATGCCCACTTTGGTAGTGGCTTACTCTGTGTGGAAAAAACCGATTGGCTTTTCGGTGGAGGAATTCCATTATTTGATGTCTCCTCATTCATCTTGACTTGTTTATGGGAAAGCACAAGTTGACTTATTTATTCAATTGATGAGATAGCGGGTTTACCTTTGCTATCCATTAGGTGTGGTCACTCATCAAATACCACATCACGACTAACAATGATCTTCTTTACCTCTGGATCCCAAGGACTATATGCTTTAGAATCTTCACTATATCCTAAGAAGACATATGTTTTTACTCTTTTATCCTAACTTAGTTCATGTTGATTTGGGTATATGTGCATAACAAAAAGATCTAAAAATTTTGAAATGCATAACTTAAGGCTTTTTACTAGAGCACCTTTCTTGAGGAGGAATGCCATGCAGTGCCTTTTGTGTAGCACCTATTTAAAATGTACACAACCATTTTAATTACGTCTACCCAAAATGCATCAAACATATCTTGAGCTTTTAGCATGCAATGGGCCATTTCAAATAATGTCCGGTTTTGTCCCTCATCAATAGTTTGTTGAGGTGTGTGGGTTGTGGTAAGGTGCCTCTTGATTCCATGAGCATTGCAGTAGTTTTTGAATTCTATCGATAAGTATTCTCCTCCTCTATCAGTAAGGAACTTCTTTAGTTTTCTGAGTCTCTTTGATTTTTAGCAATCTTGTGCAACATTTTAAAATTTTCAAATAGATCAGCCTTATCTCGAATAAAATACACCAATATCTTTCTATGAAAATCATCAGCTATCAACAAATATTAGAGAGATCCTCCCAAAGCAAGAGTAGAAATTTTACCCTAGAGCATTTACCAACTCTCAAGGATCTTGAGCTCGATTGCTGCTTTATTTTGGAAATGCCTTCCTTTGTTGGTTTTCCATTATGCAAGCTTCACATGGTTCCTCCAAATTTGAAAACGCAAGTAAATGTGCTACCATTTTTTTCCTTTCATCTCTTTGAGAATGATAAATCCAAGCTCTCCAAGACACAAGCCTACTTGTGTCTTTGTCTTCTGTAGCATTGAGGATGATTAAGTCATATATGCTATCTTTCCACACTTCTTTTTCCACAGTACTACCTCTTCCATCCAAATATTTTTCACCATCATTTTTGAAATGTACTTGAAGCTCATGATCTCTTATGGAAAAAATTGATAATGGATTTCTTCTTAGTGTAGGAACATACAAAACACCAGAGAGTTTTCCCACTAGTAGAAGCGAACAAAAAAGTTGATTCATGTTCCTTCACTTGGACATTTTGGAGTCCTTTACAGCCACATCATTGATGGGTTCCTATAGATACATTAAGGAACTATACGAGTCCTTCTTGTTGATCATGTGGTGAGATGCCCAATATCTAATATCCAAGGTTCATCCACACAATTTGGGCAGATGTACATGTCTTCTTTATGGCAACCCATAGTTCAATTTCTTTGTTATTAAGCCCCAAGCTTCATGTGCTTTAGTCGTGTGCTAGACTAGAGAAGCACAAAATCACTTACACTTGTGACAATGGCAGATAACGCATCTCCATAGCTCCTCTTGCAAGCTTGAAGAAGATCTAGATCATGCTAGATAGTCACTCAAGGATTTGATGGATCTTCGATCAGAATTGACTCTAGATCAAGCTTTGTTGGCCCCATGACATTATCCAACAACTCATAAGAGTCCAAAATTGCAAAAATTTTGAACTTCTAGAGTATGTTATTTTTTCCATCAAGCTTCCCTTCAATGAATGTGGGTGGACAAGCACAAATTGGTGCAGCAATAACATTAGCAGATGCACCAACACTGGAAGATGAATCCATCACTCATGCACTATAGTGATAATAGAAATATATTTGCAAGATTCCCATCAATTGGATAATGCATGCTTTTCTATTCCTCCTAATGAGGGCCTTAAAAAATGTACATTAGGACATACAATCATGACGGGTAGACATTGCGCATATGCTAACATAGAGTGCATCCGCATTTCTACATTTCCAAACATGTAGAGGATCAACATTAGGAGGAACAATTTGATCGGGAGCTCCCAGAATACCTTGATGAGGCATCATCATAGTTTAGATTCTCAATTGATGATGCAATAATTAACATTAGATCAGAGAAAACATTATCTTGCATAACTTGCTTGCCGCCCAGGGTGATCAAGTTCCAAACCTTTAGATTGTAACAAGTCTTCTTCTTTAAGATGCTTTTTTTCAAACTTCCATTAATTTTTCTTTGTAGGATGTTGACTAAGAATGTGACTAATTACATCACTTCAATTATGTCTTTTTATGGAATATATTCATATTGGCATTTTTTTGTTTAATTTCAAGATTCTAAGGAGGTTTCAATGGTGCAATGATTATACAGGAACTTGCATATGACAAAATGGATGGTATGACAAAATGGAAAACATTGAATGAAACAACCGATACAAGTGATACGGGCCATCCGAAAATCTCTAATTGCCCGTATCACTTGCATCGGTCATGTCATAAAAACGTCTCTATCCTCTTCACATTTAACTTTTCTGCAGGATGGTGACTAAGAATGTGACTGATTACATCACTTCAATTATGTATTTTTATGGAATATATTCATATTGGCATTTTTTTATTTGATTTCAAGATTCTGACAAGGTTTCTATTGTGCAATGATTATAAAAGAACTTGCATGAGTAAATTCTAGGTGACTCAAGAATATAAACCAAGAAACTCTTACATAATATATCTCCCCTTTTAGAACCTTTTTCCATACTTCCATTGATTTTCCTTTGTAGGATGGTAACTAAGAATGTAACTCATTACATCACTTCAATTATGGATTTTTATGGACTATATTCATATTGGTAATTTTTTTGTTTAATTTCAACATTCTGATGAGGTTTCAATGGTGCAATGATTACATAGGAACTTGCATATGATAAAAAGGATGGTATGACAAAATGGAAAAGATTGGATGACACGACTAATACATGCGATACAGACCATCTGAAATTCACCAATTGCCCATATCTCTTGCATCAGTCGTGTCATAGAAACTTCTCTATCCTCTTCACATTTAACTTTTCAACAAGAATAAAGCCAAAATCACTGAAAATAGACATTTTGATGATAGGACCAATTCAATTTTTCTTGAACCATGCAATGAAGTCACTTTTGCTTAGTTTTCAAGAGGATCAATTCAACATTACATTACTCGAGGCATATAAATATAGTTACAATGACCATCTTCTAGATGAAGATTGGCATAAATACATACAATTTGTACATCAATAAATCTTCCAACATGTGTTGGTCACACATTAGATTATAATCTTACATTCCAAAAATATAATGTTTCATCCTTCTTTTCTGTCCTTTTTGGAGCCCCCACCTCTACTCTTATTCTTTGGCCCATGCTTCAATGGGGAGTGAATAGGAAACCCTTTCTTCTTTTCTTTAGACTTCTCTTTATCTAGTGTGGTGGTGGAGGTGATTCTGGATCATAAGGGCATATTGCATGTTTCATAATGGCATTTATTGCTCTCTCCTTGATCAAGGTGAATGTGCTTCATACCCGATACGATCGATACAAGCGATTACATGCATTTGAATGGCCTTTGACTTGCTTATTTTGCTTGCATCGGTCATGTTCTCCACTAGGACACATGCTTGTGCTTCATACCCAATACGATCGATACAAGCGATTACATGCGTTTGACCGGCCTTTGACTAGCTTATTTGGCTTGCATTGGTCGTGAACTTCCCTATCTTACTATTAGCTCAGAATTTCAAGAAACTAATGCTACCATTGCATCCGAAACATGCCAAAACCCTAATATTGATTGTCTATTTGCATGATTTTGATATCGAGAGGTCTTGATGAGCTTATTTTTGCATGAATCTAGGACACGACCAATGCAAGCGATTAGACTCATCTAGAAATGTTGGATGGGCTTAATCGCTTGGATCGGTCATGTCTGGAAATCAATACGAAAAGGCTTATCAAGACCTCTGGGTATCAAAATCATACAAATAGATGGCCAATCTTAGGGTTTTGGCACGTTCCTGACGCGATGGTAGCATAATTTTCTCAAAATCCTTAACCAATAATAAGATACAAAAGTTCACATGCAATCTAAGCTTCAAGATGACCTCCTTTGGACACAACCAATTCAAGCGATTAGGACCATCCAAGCTTCTTTGATGGGCCTAGTCGCTTGAATTGGTCAGGTCCAAACAAGTATCATATTTCTAGCTATATGAATGAATGCTCCATATATAACAACTTAATGTGTGTATAAATGCTATTTTCAACATTAATTATATGTTTCTATAAAGTTAAAGGTGAGAAATCAAACATGACCGATGCAAGCGATTAGGCCCATCCGATATTCTCTGATGACCCTAATCTCTTGGATCGGTCGTGTCTCTTGCTTTGTTTCTACTTGTGTTTCCTGTTATTTCTATGACTTTAAAAGTTTCCTTGGACTTTTGCTGACCTAGGTTTTTGATTTTTTCCATAGTTATCTATATTGGATGAAGACAACTGCATTGGCAAGGGGAAGGGAACAAGGAAAACCACAGAGGAGAAAGGAAAGACATAGATGGATATTCATTCAGTGATCCACTATCTTCCAAAATTGAATCCAGAATTATTTTGTGTTATTCATAAGCACTATAGTGAAGAGCTAGATTTTGCAGTATTCTCCTTGAGGAGACTTTCAAGATACATGGGTTTTACTTCAATACCCTTTAATGCATACAGAGTTTTGCTACTTGAAAGAACAATTGCATTTAGAATTTTTGGATATGCCCCAGGATTCAATGCTTCAAGGGTAGGCTACTTCCATTGTTACTCAAGCTATGCAATGGTTGCAGGGGTGTCAGATGTTAAAAATATTGTTGGCTACAAGAGAAAAGAGTACCTTAGATATAGAGGAGATTTTCCAAAGCCAAGCTCATTCAAAGGACTCAAGAAGGATTAAATATATTTCTTTTCAAAGCTTATTACTCATGAAATGTACATAGATACACATATTTATTGCCCAAAGGGATACAAGACATTGCAAATATGAAGGATGTAATCTTTTTTTGTGTAATTGATCCATGTCCTAATATTAATGCTTATTGATCCATGATCTATTTTTCTCTAGTGAAAGTCCTATTTATCCGATGATAATATTTTTCATGAGCTCTTTTGTAATTTTCTTCTCAAGAATCAACCAAAAATCTCTTTGAAGGTACATTTGCCGAATTCAAGCTCATTTAGAAGACTCAAAAAATGTATACATACATAGATATATTTCTTTTCAAAGCTTATTACATCATGAAATGTACATACATAGACATCTTTATTTTTCAAAGAAATAAAAGACATTGCAAATATATGTAATATTTTTCATTTTGTGATATTGATCCATGATGTTTTTGTCTGGTGATAGTCCTATTCTTTTGATGACAATATTTGGCATGAGCTCCTTTGTAATTGTCTTATACAGAACCAATCAAAAAGCTCTTTGTGTTTCCCTGTTTTAACCTCCAAAACCTTGAACTGGCATAACTTTCTCATACGAAATTGGTTTGCTGTGATTTTGGGTTTGTTGGAAAGCTCATGGGACTAGGAAACCAAGGGGACTCCAAGGGATTTTGAGCAATAAAAAGGGGAAATTTTGGAGTAAAAGAAAAGGATTATGAACTTGAGATCTGATAGACACTTAGGCAAGGATAGGCAAAGCATTAGATCATCTGAGGCCAGTGTCAAGCATGTAGCCAAATCTTGGGCTCAACAACTAAGTGGTTATCCCTACGTGCTAAGTTCCAACACAAGTGACTCAGAAATGTCCTTCAACATGGAGAGACCCACATGTAGCTCAGGTACTTCCTATTTACACACATGAGAAGGTCCCTATAAGACAGAATTGGAATATATCAGGACCAACCAATTAGGTGCTTGCATCTATGAGGATGGCCTATGGCGATCAGTGGTCCAACTCAAAAATCCAGATAAGCCCTTTGGACTTGAACATCTAGTGGTCAAGTTGGAACATGGTTCATACATTGATAAGGAAGGAACCATGTATGTGGTAACCAACCTCCCAGATAGGATAGATGAGCTTGGAAATATCATTCCTAAGAATGAGATAGGAGACCTAGAGCAAGGAGACCTAAGAGGAGAACCCAAGACTCCTAGAGGTAAGTCAATCTTGAATAGAGTAATCACTCCAGATTGGATCTCTCAAGACAACAAAAGCATATAACTATTCATGAATAGAGAAATGGAGGAAGTCTTTTGGAGATTCAAGCCAGGTCAACCTAGCCCAATAGTCACCATCTACGAGTTCAAAGATTCAGAGATGCCAAGAAAAGTTGTCTATCTAGATAACTCTTTTGAGAAAATGTTCTTGGTATCAGAGCATGATAGGCATGCATACACTTGGCAAGGAGAGTTGGCTTTTCCTCTAGCATGATCTAACATTTCTCATGGCCACCAAGGAGTAGGATCATCCAAGGCTCATGAAACTCAGAGGGAAAGAACCAGAGAGATACCTGAGGTAAGCTTTGCAAACATTGCGGGTAGAGACCGATCAGGAATTGAAAATGAAAGACCTGAAAGGGAGAAACATAGAGCACATAGGCATCAAAGAGATGATTTTCCATTGCCCAGACCGCGAGAGCACTAAAGAACCCTTAGGCCTTCTCAAGTGGTCAAGGCAATGAAGAACTATTTTGATGGGTCAAGAGACCCTTATGATCATGTGGCCGAGTTCAAACAAGTGTTAAGAGCTGAATAGGTTGAGGACTTGTTCACTTAGTTCGAGGCATTTGGTTTGACTCTCAAGGGCACTGCCTTAGCTTGGTCCCAATCCCTGAGTAGTCGCAATTATCAGAACATAGGTCAAATACTAGAAGAATTCATTGTAGAATTTTCCAAGAGTGGTATCAGGCATAACACATCATCCTTGATCCATAGGTTCAAGCAGACACCCCAAGAAACAATGTGACTTGTAGGAAGATGATTCAGACAATACTTAGAAAGATGCCCTCTGCCAGAATTACCCACAACAGCTAAACAAGTGGCCTTGTTTTTAGATGGCTTACTAAGCACAACGTTGAGGTCATATGTGTACTTGAAAGAGCCTAGATCAATAGAAGACTGTGTGCGCATGTGCATTGACATAGAAAACAACTCGGGTGAGGAGTTAGGACTATCCAAACTCTATAAGGACTCTGACAGTTCTACTAGTCATACCTCTAGAACCTCCACGGAAATAGATGAGATAGCTGATCATGTTGTCAAGAAGCTAGGAGTTCAAAATGGACCAACATCAAGGGTCACCCCATTGAAGAGGTGCTATACTTGTGGAGATGACCACATGGATAATGTTTGCCCAATGATGGCTCAACCCCAAGGGAACTTGAATGCTCCATACTACACAATTGAGAGAAAATACACAAACCACACAACTCGAGATTGTCCATACAATAGGCAGGCTCTGAGACAAAATTATCAGTAACCTTACCAATAGGGTAGGTATCAGAACAATACCAACAACCATATTATAGGCCACAACAGCAATATCAGGCACCATACAGGCCACAACCAATTCTAGGAAGCCAACCACCAGTGCCTGCTAATGTGATCCCAGTTAAATATGCAGTGGCAAGGGAGAACCTTAATAGAGCATTGGTGCTAGTGACCCCTTTGATTTCAAAAATGACTCTCATGCTCATAGTTCAGACTACTCCCATGAATATAGTCCACATGGTTATTACACATAGTCACCTGAGCATAGTGAGACTTGTTCGTATCAATATGAGGCACCACCTATGGAACAAAATTGGGAACCAGAATACTCTAATGTCGTGTATACATATCCAAATCCTAGGCCCCAATCGAGACAGGTAAGACCACAAGCCCCTAGAGGACCATGTTTTAGATACCAGGGCGACCATTTCATTTGTGAATGTCCCCACTCACTCACTCCAGGATAAGGACAGAACATCACAATACAAGGCTTTTGTCTTGAATGTGGCGAGGAACATCTTCCAAGAGAGTGTCCTAGGAATCCCTCTAGTGTGCCCAAGGTTACACCTACAATGTGGTAGGCTTAGTGACAGATTCAAGTTCAAGTAGCAGTAATGTGGCTCCTGTACAAGAAGTTACTAGGGCACAAGCATTAAAACAAGATAAACCAGTGGAATAATCAGAGTCAAGTGAGTCAGGAGAGCCTAGTAAAAGGAAAACAAGAACATGGAAAGATACCAGGGAGAGAACCAATTGTAAGTGGAATAAAAAGTTATCTGAAATAGAAGAAAGCCTAAAAGATGCCAAAAGAAAAATAGAAGACATTGCATCTCAAAGCCCCTTGCATGCTTATGCTCCATCTACACCACCTCATCCCACCCCTCCACCCATTGTAAATAGACCGCAATCAGGGTCTCTTCTTGCAGATCCAACTCCAGAAGGCTTGTACATGATGTTCAAGGCCTACTAGGCTCGACTTCAAGAAGGGCCAATAGCTGCAAACCTAGAGAAGAGTTACCCTAGAGCAGACTTAGAGATTGAACGGACAAAAATGTGCATGAAAATGGTAGAAGTAGCTCAAGCTATGCTCGAGACTAGTCAAAAATTCAATCAGACAAGCTCTGTCAAAACGGATTTGCATTTCCAGGGCTTACTAGAAAGATTAGAGCAGTTGGTAAACAAGCCGCAGATTTCTTTACCTCCATCCATAGGCTCAACCAGTTGTTGAAAGGGAAAGCTCATCACCAATGAAAACTTACGTTCTTGATTCCATAGAGGGTGGAACACCTCCTTCAATTCAATAGTACCCTCAAGAGTTCTTGCGGGAAATACAAGAAGAGAAATGGGCCGAGGAGAAGGGTAATTCCCCTCCTATTCTTGAGATTGATGACCTTCATGATCAATTTCCCTAGGACATTCTGTCTATCTATGGAGACCAATAAGAGAAACAAGAAGATGAAAGATTAGATTTCGAATCTAATTCTTTACAAGAGTTGCCTCAATTCACAAGCCCATGGGAATCTGAATCTCTTCATATAAGAGCTCCCACAATATTGGTAAGAAATGAAGACTCAGTGATTCCAAGAAACATGAACGTCGTAAAGAACACTAAGGTTTAGTGTCATCTCACTATAGAAGAGCTACTCAAAGCAAGAAAGGTTGAATGCATGGTGCTCAAAGGATGCTTTGACAAGGTCATACATTCTCAAATCTATCTCTAATTTTCTACTTCCTCACATTAGGAATTGCAAGACTTCATAAGAAACATGGAATGCTATTGAAGTATTCTTCTCATCAAGTATCAAGGCCAATAAAAATGACTTATGGATGGAGTTTGCAACACTCAAGAAAATGACCAAGCAATGTGTCACTAATTTTTTCACCAAGATGGATGTTTCACACCAGATTTGAAGCATAGGAGAGTTCATTGATGAAGAACAAATAGTAAGGCAAGTCATCAATGGTATCAAGGTTGATGAAAAATGGGAAGCCATCACCACAACTATGGATCTATACATGGAAATTAAAGTTCCTCACTTCAATGCAACCATGGGACCATTGCTCAATCATGAAGCAAAACTTACGAAGAATGGAGATAAGCAAAAATGTTATCAATCATGTGCTCTATATATAGATAATAATCAAGGATAAAAAAGGCAAAGGAAAGAAGTCTGATGATGAAGGTAGTACCTCCCAAGACAATTTTGTAGGTAGAGGTAGAGGCTCAAGAGGAATAGGTAGAGGAGGTAGAAAAGGCAGGGGGGAGAGCTCAAGGCTCATCATCATGTGCCATATGTGGTCTAACCAACCATATTAGAGAGCATTTTTTCAAGAACCCAACTAACCAAAGAGGAAGATACAACACAGGAGGCTATGTAAACTCAAGAGGAAGATTCAACAACTCTTATGGATACAAAAATAATAGATACAACAACAACTACCAAGGTGGATAGAAAGGAAGGAGAGACTAAAACAATTATACAAATGATCAAGCACAAGAATCACTTCTGCTCATGAACATGACTATAAAGGAAGGTAAAGAAAATGAACATGTGCTTATATAGAATCAGGATGCTCAAGTCATATGGTAGGCAATGTAGCTCTCTCTACTCTCAAACTTGTAAGACCCAATGAAGAGCCATGATTTCCAAACAAAATATGAAACAAGGCATCCACTTGAGAAGATAGGTAATTTCAAGGCTCCACTTGGTAATATGAACTTACTAAGCAGAGTACTCTATGTGCCTACTATTACCAAGAACCTCATTAGTGTAGGTCAAATTTTTGAGAAGGGTTTGCAGGTTAGATTCATTAGGCATGGAGCTTTTGTTGAGGATCCACATTAGGGATTCAAGAAGGTAGAAAGAGGAGAATAATCAGGTAGATTATTCACCTTTGAAATCCAAGACACCAAGAGCATTGCATTTTCCAATTATGCACTGAAACTCTATTAGGGTTAGAGATTTGGAACAAGAGATTATCTCACATAGGAGAGCAGTCTCTCAAAAGAATTAGTAGGAATCAGAGTGTAATTGTTATAGCAAATATATCAAAACAACATATTATTTAAAAGTGTAGTGCTTGTCAATTTGGTAAGTCACATAGGCAACCCTTCACCAAGAAAGGCTACATACATGGAAGCCTATTGGAATTGGTCCACACAAATGTATGGAGACCAATCAAGGAGCCTTCAATCTCTGGATCAAGGTACTATGTGTCATTCATAGATGATTATAGCAGATGTCTATATTGTACTTCATGAAGCATAAAGATGGAGTGTTTTCATATTTCAAAAACTATTTAGCTCTTGTGGAGAACTAAACAAGTAAAACCCTAAAAAGACTAAGTTCATATGGAGGGGGACAATATTTCTACCATGAACTTGATTCCTATCTCCAAGATAGAGGGATCAAGAGAGAAATTAGCATTAGATACACTTATGAGAAAAATGCAATGAGAGAGAGAACGAATAGAAAAATTGTGTAGGTTGCAAGATCAATGCTCAATGAAAAGAAACACCCCAACTACTTGTGGGCAGAGGGAGTATAAAAAACTACATGTTTGGCGAATAGACTTCCATCAAAGGCTTTGAATGGAATGACTCCATATGAGGCATTGAATGGAAGAATACCTAGTGTTGATCATTGTAGGATCTTTGTTGCATTGCATATGCACACATACCTTCACAAATTAGAGGCAAGTTACACCCTAAGGTAGAGAAAAGCATCTTCATTGGCTATGACCTTAATCAAAAGGGTTATAGGTTGTACAATACATGCAACAAAGGTTTCATTGTATGTAGATATGTTTTGTTCGATGAAAACAAACCATGGTATGAAGATGATTGTAGGAGGATCAAACTACCTTATGACTTAGAAGAGGACTTTCCAACCTTATTAAGAAGCAATGATCATACACTTGAAGCATAAAGTGCTTGAAAATATGAACAAAAGACCCCAAGAAGGGATGCCAAATCTTGGAACTATAAGGGCAATGCTAGATTGTAAGAGTTGAGAGATGTAGCAAAATCCTCTCAAGAAACAATTAGAAGTTCAACTAGAGAGAAGTTAAAGCTATAAAGTTATGGCTATGATAATTCATTAGTTACTTAACATTATATACATCTAGCACATGACTCAAACTCTAAGAACCCTCATCATATGAGGAAGCAAAGAAGAATCGTGAATGGATGAATGTAATGGAGGAAGGGATAGATGCTTTACACAAAACTCAAACTTGTAAATTGGTATCCATGTATGAAGATCATAGGTGCAAGGTGGATATACATGGCAAGGAAAAACTATGATGGATCTATAAACAAGTATAAATCAAGACTTGTGGCCAAAGTGTATGCACAAACACAAGGTACTGATTATGAAGAAACATTTTCACTTGTTGAAAAGATGCCAACCATCAGAGTACTTATAAGTTGTTGGAGCTTCTAAGAATTGGAAGGTTTATGAAATGGATGTAAAAAAGGCTTTTCTAAATGGATGGATATGTGTGGAATTATACATGGCTCTTTTTCTCATTTTGAAGATTCATCATGTCGTGAATATGTATGCAAGTTAAGAAAATCATTATATGGTTTGAAGGGAACTATCAATGAAGGTTTCTAGTATCCTTACATATTTGTTATAGACATCAAGCTCTTATCTGATGTAGATTGGGTAGCTCTAAAGATGATAGAAGAAGCGCATTCGGGTACCTCAACTTTGGAGGTACCAAATTGATTTCATGGTCCTCAAAGAAACAACCCACTATTGCAGTCTCATTCACTGAAGCTGAGCATAGAGGACTTGCTAATGCAAATTAGGAAACAATGTGGATTAAGACCTTGTACTCTGATTGAGCTCTTAAGTCATCTACTCCTCATATCTTTGGGGATAATATCATTTCATTGCATCTTGTAGCTAACCCAATCTATCATGCTAGGAGTAAACACATAGAATTATGTCACGAAAAAGATTACAAGTAAGGAGATTCAATGTTCATATGTGTCAAACCATCAACAATGTGCATATATGATGACAAAGGCATTGGATAGAATCAAGACAAATAGATTCAAATAAACGATTGGATTGCAAGAGAGTTTGAAGGATTGAAGGCTCAAGCTTCTTAGGCTTGAGGGGGAGCTGTTGGTGCAAGAATAAAGCCTAAGAGCTTTTTCTTAACGCATGGACTACCCTCATAATTTATCTCACACAGATACGGTCATGTGAACACATGTTTGTATCATGTACTTATATTGGTTGTTTGTAAAAGCTAAAAGTAGAATAGGAATCTCATTGATTGAGGGAACCCAATTCCATGAATTTTTTAGATGGAATCAAAGTTCAAATCATACCTAAAGTCTAGGAACCCTTTTAGGTGAGTGAATCACCAAATTCAAATTCAAATTTATGTATAAACACATCCACTTCTTAATTGTGGGATAAACACCATATTATTGGGAGATTGATCTGAATCTTTCAGCATACATTATGCTCACTTCATGTAGGAGAGATCCTCATAGATCCTTGTATCATATGTGCAATAACAATACACATTATGATTCATATATCTTGATTACTCACTCTCTATGTGCAACTATAATACCTTGATGTACATAGTGAAACTGGTTGATGTATTTTTCTCTATGTGAGTATCCATTTTCAAAACTTTCACTTGGATCAATTCGATAAGATTGTTTTGTATACATATAATCATGAGGTTTAATTGTCATTGCTTCAATAAGTCTCATGTTATGAATGTTTGAAGGTGACTATTTCTGCACTTCATTTTGTTCCTAAAACATTGGTGTGATCCCTAGAGACTTTCTAAACTCATTTCTCCTTGTATGGTGTAGATAAATTGATCGAATAACTTTCTTTAGCTAGCTAACCACTTCAATTAGATGTGTGCAAAAGCTCAATGGTCAATTGATATGAAGTTATGAGCTTTGATCATTTTTATGTGACCTTCATTTTCCAAAATAGAAGGTATCTTTAAAACTTGTCAAGTGCAACTCATTTGTTTTGATGCAATCATTTGACAATGGTTTTCCAAAAGACTCGGTGACTCTTTATGCATATTTTGGAAGCTGTGGAAGCACATTGGGCATACGTGAAGTTATATTGGCTAGTGTAGAAATGGTTTTTTGGAACATGCACTCATCTATGAATATATCCCATCTTCTTTTGACTACATTTGGCTATGTAGGTTGCTTAATAGTAAGTTGTTAGTAGAAAGCCTTCCTTTTCATAAAATTGAATACTCAATAACTACTATTAACTTCACGCATGCCATTCGTGAAATCAATGAAATTACTTTTGAGTTGTTGTACGAGTTCTACAGAGTATGCACAAATACTTGAATCTTTGAATGCCACCAAATAATGGCTCGATACTACTCAATATTAGCATAAGAACACAATGATGACTAATAGTAGAGCTACTTTGTATCACTAGAAGATATTGAAAGTAAAAGAAAATATATCTTTTACTTCACCTTGGTAAATGAATCCGAGCAGAATGAGTCAGAGTGCACTTGATAATAGATGGAAGAAAAATGAAACTACATTATTGTTCGCGAAATGGAAGAGCTTTGCTGAAGATATTTGCCACTTATCCCCAGTGGTGATGTGAATCAACTCCGCTTCTCCTTCAATGACCTTCTTAGGAACAAAGTGATAATCAACTTTGATGTGCTTTGATCTCGCATGATAAACTAGATTTGATAACATAATACTGCACACATTGTTATAGTAGATGACCATCTTTTCATCGATGTAGACTCTCATGTCTTTGAATCAGTACTTAATCCATGTTGCTTCACAAACGACTTGCGTAATGCCTTTATATTCAGCTTTGCTACTTGAAAAAATGAGAGTTGGTTGCTTCTTGCCACTCCACAAAATGGTTGCACTTCCAAGTGACAATGAAAATCCACTAGTTGACCTTCGATTCATGAAACTTTCTGCCCAATCTAGATCTATATATGCATATACATGTGGCTAAACTTTTCTCTCATAAAACAAGCCAAAGTTGCATGTTCCTTTCACATATCGCAGTATGCGTCTCACCGCATCCAAGTGCACTCTACATTGTTTACGCATAAACTGACTCGCCAAACCAATTGCAAAACTCAAATCTGGTCTTGTCTTTGTTACATAAATCAAACTTCCAACCATCTTTCTATACACATTAGCATCATGCAAATACTTTACATCATCGATAAGCTTAGCATTAGCATCAAGTGGCATATCAACAGGTTTTCAAGCACTCATCCCAAATCTCTCAAGCATTTCCAACATTAAATTCCATTGTACCATCCAAATTCCCTCTTGCATTGAAAGTATTTCAATCCCCAAAAAAGTATTTTAGTGCTCCTAAATCTAACATAAAAAATTCAGATTTCAGTTGCTTTTTCAAATCAGCAATCCTCTTCTTGTCATTGATAGTAATGATCAAATCATTGACATAAATCACTAATATAATCGTTTCGCTTCCTTGATTCCATACAAATAGTGAATAATCAGCCTTTGATTGCATAAATTCTAGATCCAATAACTTCTTAGTGAATCATTGACACCATGCTCTTGGTGCTTGTTTCAATCCATAAAGCGCTTTCTTTAACTTGCATACATAGTCATGATACTTTGGATGCACATAACCTTCTAGTTGCTACATATAGACTTCCTGATGACATTTGCCATTCAAGAATGCATTCTTAATATCCATTTGCTACAATTTCCAAGTGTTCATAGCAGCCCATACAATCATGCCTCTCACCGTTGTCATTTTCATAACGGAACTAAAGGTTTTATCATAATCCAATCCATATACTTTTGCATATCATTTTGCAACTAGACGTGCTTTAAATATATCTATTGAACCATCACATTGCACTTTACTTTGTACACTTGTTTGCATCCAATAGCTTTCTTCTTCAGTGACAATTTCACTAATTCCCATGCATCATTCTTCTTTAATGCATTCATCCCATCATCCATTGCTTTGCACCAATCTTCACTTTGTGACGCATCATGAAAATTCTTTGGTTCCTCATGCTTGATCCTCTCTATCATATATGCATAATGAAGCTTCATAAACTTATTGTATAAGTTGAGTCTATCTACAGGATTCCTTACTCTCGTAGATATTCTCATATGACCTTGAACGTGTCTCTTTCCTTGCATGTGGAGGAACATATTTTTCTTTATTATTTTTCAACATGCTAGGTGTAACTATCTCATCATCAATATCGGAATTAGACATATACTCTCTCATGTTCTCTTTCCCTTTCTCCTTTCTCCTTTCTCCTTGCATAGTCTTTTGAATTTTCACTCCATGATGTTTGAGGCATAGGAAACTCATATGAATCATAATCTTGATGTTCTTTATGATCAAAATGTCTATGACTTGTTTTTGGCTCATCATGAACATTATGCATATAATCGTCCATATCATTCTCTATCACAACCATGTCTTTGGCTATGTACCATGATACATTCTCATTGAATATAATATCTCTGCTCACTATACATTCTTTTTTAATAGGATTATAGCATCTATATCCTTTCTTCGCTTTTGAGTATCGAACAAATATGCAATTTTCATATTTAGCCTCAAATATGTGTCTCAACTCACTAGGCACATGTGCAAAAAAATACTTCCAAAAACTCGTAGATAGCTCACATTTGGCTTATGCTTCCATAATCTCTCATAAGGAGTCAAATCATGAACCATTCCTATTGGAGCTCTATTTATGATATATATGGCTATATGACAAGCTTTTGCCCAAAAGATATCTGGGATGCTCCTTTCATTTAACATGGCTCTAGAAACGTCTTCAATCACATGATTCTTGTGTTTTGCAATACCATTTTGCTGTGGTGTATATCTACAAGAAAATTGCCTTTTGATTCCATAGTCACTAAGATATTGATCAAATTCCTTTGAAATTTATTCTCCCCTTGAATCTGATCATAAGCATTTTATGTACATGCCCAATTGCTTCTCAACCATGTTTTTGAATTTCACAAAGCATTCAAAAACTTCATTCTGATTCTTTAGAAATATATATCCATGTATGTTGGCTATAATCATCAATGAATATCAAAAAATATAGTGAGGCACCAATTGATTAATTCTAGAAGGTCTAAACATCACTATGAATAAGCTCTAGAGCTCTCTTTCTATGCATTTCTCTTCTTGGAAACTTCATACGTTGATGTTTGCCAAACATGCATGCTTCACATATCCTCTCAAAATTTAAA
Source organism: Ceratopteris richardii (assembly GCA_020310875.1). Lineage (NCBI taxonomy): Eukaryota > Viridiplantae > Streptophyta > Polypodiopsida > Polypodiales > Pteridaceae > Ceratopteris > Ceratopteris richardii. The sequence goes on along the minus strand of CM035436.1, from coordinate 152,136,142 downwards.
TGATCAAATCTCGGTAGACCACATACTAAGATTTGCTTTTCCATAGACTTTAAGTTCTCATGTTGATATGAATAATTCTTTTATGCCACAATTCAGCTATATCTGAGTGTCGGTTGTTCTTAGCATACATATTTTGATAAAGAGGTGTATCCATGTCAAACGTGAATAATCTACCCATTTTCTTTCCATGACGAATCAATTTTCCTCTTTTTCCATACTTGAAATCATGTACAAAACTAAGTTGCTCGTTGAAGATTACTTCCATATCTTGATCCTCTAGCTGACTGATTGAAACTAAGTTCTTTGTAATGTTAGGCACATGTAAAATGTCACTTAGTGTGTTTCGAACACCATTATTGTTGGAAGTGAGGTAGGCCCTTGGCTCATGTCACAGGTCCATGGTTTCATAGGTCCAACATATACTCTTTTAATTTAGCAATCTTCCATATTGACAAAACATGAACATACTACAACTTAATCATAGAGATGATGAGACAAAGATAGAGAAAGAATAGACGGTATGTGTAAGGTGTTACGTAAGCCATCGCTTACTCATAGTATCATATATACCAATGTTCAATGTACAATGTGCGAGCAAAACTCTCAACCACTCTATGTGATGAGAAATAGATGAATGAATGAATGTACAATGTAACAAACATATTTAGATGTATGGGCAGTAATCTGAATATACATGAGATGTGTGACCTTATAGGTTATAGAAGAGTGAATATGAGTGACTGAAAGAGGAAGGATCAGTGTGAAACTGATAATCAACAAACCCTCATCTGAACTTAGGCTATGGAAGGCCCTAAGTCAGATACGTGTGTGAAGAGATCACATACTTAAAAAGTAGCAAAGAATGCTAACAAGTTTGCTGCCGGAAATCCTCAAACTCATGTGAGCACATCTTCTCAAACACCTCATCAAAATATGCATAAAGCATATACGTACTGATTCTCTTGTACCTATGCCGAATAGGACTCCTCCTGATATGGATGCTATTGCCTCCATAAAATTCAAGTAGTACCTGTGTGCATAAAGAGAATATGTACCTGAATACTTAACATAAGATGTAAATCTTATGTTAATCACCATCCAATGTCTTTGAAGTAGCCCGACATCCTCTTGTAGAAGATAATCTTCAACTACAACATGTAGATGGACGATCCTCACCATCAAGCTGCTAATGACCAAGTCTTCTTTCCATGAACAAGAGATAACCTCCTCTCCATGAGCTAGAGTGTGAGCACACCCTTCATCTTCTCCAAGAAGAATCATTAAGAAGAACTCCATAGCTGCTCCTCAACATGCTTCAAGTTAGCCCCATGGCTGCCCCATGTGCTAGACGAAACACCACCTCTATTGAGGTCCAAGCTTCAAGCTCCAAGCTTGTGTTGAATACTAGGTGAAGGATGAGTAGAAGTGACCCCAAGCACTTCTTATATAGTCTTTTTGTCTTTTCCAAAAGCCATAATAAAGTTCTCAAAAGCATAAGATCGTAGCGATCTATACAAACACTATATTCGCGTCCGCGTCTATTGAAAAGCATAAAGCAAAATCAACTAAGCGAATTCGGCACCATCCATCGCTGTATGAGTTAAAGCATGATTAAAAATTGATTTGTGAATGCACTGCGCCGTCTAGGATTTGAACTTGCGTCACACCATTGGGTGGCTTTTGTTTTAACCACGTCGCCTTCTTATTTTGCTTGTATAAGGACCAAGAACAGATATTATACATGCTGTGATAAATGACCAAGTTTGACCAATCTTTGACCAATAGGAACATTGTTTTCCAACAATTATTTTGTACTAGTGGTACATTACCAACATTGTTAATCAAGTGTACGGTATCATCACTAGTTGCCACATATGTTTTAGACTTCAAAGGTTCCTTAGACTCAAACCAATCTCCTATGCTGGTCATATGATTTGTGAAACCAAAGTTTATGTACCAATTCATATCATTTTGAGGCTTACATGCTAGTTAACACATGCTCCATTACAAACATATTATCTCTACAATAATCTCTGTACGAAATTTTAATAGAGAAGTTTCCATGTGATGCATAACATCCTCTACTTCTTCCTCTTTGGCTATTCTGCTTATGATAGCAATCTTTCTCAAAATGGTCATATTTTCCACAATGATAACAGTTCCTAGATGCCGGTGATCTTCCTCTATCTCTTGAGTTTGATCTACTTCTAACTCTTGGCATATCCATTGTGTTTACATTTCTAGAAGTTGAAGGATCACGACTAGAACCTCTTCCTCTATGGTGAAAGAATGCATGATCTCTTGAACCTCAATCCAAGATTTACTTCTTATATCATGCAAAGTGCTACTAGCTCGTCAAAATCTGGCATAGTGCCTCTTACTAAGATAGAAGTGTCAAAACTCTTGTATTGCAGTCCTAGACCATTCAACATAACTGATATCATATTTTCATCTTCCACCTTGCAATTTATTGAAGCTAAATCATGAGCTATCTTTCTAATTTCAGTCACATAATCTATTATTGTTCGTATCCATGTGAAAGGCCAAATGGCCACCAAACAGTTCTTTATGTATATTCTTTAATAAAACATATCGTGGCCTAGTGAGTCATAGACTATAAGTATGACTGCATTTGTGACACCTATGAAGTCTGTGTTCATCCTCCTTGTGTATTGTGTTTTTCTGTGTATTCTATAGCCTCTGTGTGGAGTATTGTGTGCAGCCTTGGGAGCTCAGTTTTCTACTATGAGGATATCATTTTGGAGCTCTCGAGAAGTGAAGCAAATTATGGTGCATCACCATTGAAATACTTCATTGGTATCAGAGCATTTTGATGCAAAAAGATTTGTTCCCTTTGTGCGAGCGAAGCGAGCACCTGCCCACACACCCAAGGCTTTCTCCAAGGCTTATGACTAAGGCCACGACCAAGGCATAGACCTTGGAATACCTTGTCATCCAAGTCACCACAGTCACCATTGGCATCATTGGCTGTGCACGAGGAAGGACCTCAACGATCAAGGTAGATGGAGGTTCCCGATACTTCTTGGGAGGTCATGCATCCCAATACTATTCACCCTATAGCTCGTTTAACCATGGAAATCTCATGCCACTAGGATACACTCTTGTGGCATCTAAAGAAGGGGAAAGACTAAGGTTAACATTACCTTGAACATGTTTTGATCCCTCAAAGATTCATTCTTTGCTTTTAAAGCCTACTTTTCAAGCATTTTGGTTTTCTTTTGGAGCCATTTCGGAGTACTTTTGCACCTAATTCCCTTCACATAGGTCCAAGAACATCAATAAGAGTATTCTTTGTACTTCTCTGACAAGAAATATCAAGCTTTGGGGCTAAGCTTTTAGACATACTCATAAAACTACTCGTTTCTTGAAAGATTTTTAGTTTTGGTGGGAGCAACTGCTGCAAATTTATGTAGGTTTTTGAGCCTAAAACATCAGAGTTGACATACACTTTCAGGTGTTGTTGGCTAGTTTTTGGGCTCTGAATTCAGCCTCTTAGTGTCATTTTACTGTATATATTGAGCACATACACACCATGTACCCTTCTGTGGATAGTACTTATGTATGTCCATGTAGTCATTGATATAGCAGTTACGTCTTTTGCATAAAACCTTTTATGTTTGATAAAGAGGGTTGTGGTGAGGTTTTTGAACTAGGAGACACCCAGATGTTGGGGTCTCTTCGACGATGAAGGTTGAAGACTTACCCGACCTCTCCATAGGAGATGTATGATAGTTGTTCATAGGTGCTCGATAAGCATAGTTGGCTTCTATTAGGTAACTGATTATATACAGTGGAGTTAGTGATTCACTATGCAGGTAAACATGTTAGTACTTGCAGTTTTATGATATTTTGACACTAGTCATATGTTCATTTTGCAGAGGATACTCTAATAAAATATTTCTAGCTTTTTGGTTTTGTCAACTATATAGTGGTTTATTTACTCCTTGATACACTTATTCGTTGTGGTTTGGACTCTTCTAGCTCTACTGTCATTCTATTCAATTATCTACCATCATGGCATCAAAGGTCTGAGGGACATCTGGTGGATCAATGTCTAGTTCGAGCGTTCTGAGGAGGAGCTATAACTTGTAGGGCAAAGATCATTTTGAGATCTGAAAATTTGATGGCACAAACTTGGCTCTATGAGGAATCACATTAAAGATGTGCTAATTCAAATGAGGCAATGGAAGCCAGTAAATGGAATTTCAAAGAAGCCAGCTAACATGCATGAAGATGATTGGGATGAATTAGATTAAATGGCCATGTTTACCATTTACTTGCACCTGGTAGATAATGTTTACTTTACAATATTAGACTATGAAAGTGCAGAGGAGCTTTGGAAGAAGTTATGCAATACATATGAAAAAGGGACGGCATCAAATAAAGTGTATCTGATGAGAAAATTATATGACCTTTGTATGAAGGACACAGATAGTTTAGATGCTCATATAAATGATTTTGATGCTATATTCTCCTAGTTATAGGCTCAAAAAATGGATATGAATAATGAAATGAAAGCAATATTGATATTATGCACCTTGCCATCATCATGGGATACGTTTTGCACAGCTATTAGCAATAGTTCACGTGGTGGTAAACTCATCTATGATGACATATGTGGAGCACTCTTGAGTGAGGAGATTCATAGAAAATATATGGTTGGCAGTTAGAGTGGAGATGCATATAATGTTTGTGATTCTTAGCAAGGAAAGAATCAACAACGTGGTAGGAGCAAGAACAAGGAAAAGATTGGTCAATGGAATAAGAGTAGAAGTGAATCAAGGAAGAGGGATATCAAATGCCATTATTGTCATAAGAAAGGACACAAAGAAAGATTGTTATGCATTAAGGAATGCTAAAGGTAAAGGATAGAATGTTGATGGGCATGTTAAACAGTTATTTGCACCATCTACTTTGACTTTGAAGATTGAAGAAATTAATGGTATTTCTGATGACGGTGATGTGTTGACACTTGATAGTACTATGCCAAATGAGGCTCTTATGGCTAATTCTCTTTCCCACAAGTGGCTACTAGATTTTGGTGCTTCTTTCCATGTGACACCACATAGAGAATGGTTCTTTTACTATGCAGCAAAGTCTCTTGGTACCGTGAGACTTCGTGAGTCTTACCAGTGTGATGTTGTGGGGATTGGAGACGTGGTTGTATAGTTCATTGATGGTTCAAAATTTACTATGCATAATGTATGCCATGTACCTCAGTTATCACATAGTTTAATGTCAATTGGTCAACTTGATGACCTTGGTTGTAAGGTGGTCTTCTATGCTCAGTCCTTTTGTATATCAAAAAGAAATTTGGTTATTTCAAAAGGAAGCAAAATTGGCTCACTTTATCCTTTATTCGTATCATAGAAAGAACACTTGTTAGCTGTTACTGAACAACCTATGGCTTGTATTTGGCATGGTCATTTGGGCCATATATCTCATAGTGGAATGGAAAATCTTTCTCATTCTAGCTACTTAACTGTGTTATCTTTCTCTGATTTTTCATTTTGTGAGCATTGTCAATGGCTAAAAAAACAACTCACTTCGAAGCACTCTTTGTTGCTCTAAATATGAGCCTTTCCAGACAAAAGCTGTAAGCTACAAAGGCCATAGTAAGTTGCATTTTTGAACTGTCTAGGCAGATGGATATATAAAAATAGACCCCTCCATGGATAAAACGGAGTGGAATTTGCTATCTAAATTCATTATCATAAAATTTCAGTTTAGAATCTAAAGGTTGAAGCACGAACTTTTCATAACAAATAATCGTGTTGTGCATCAAATAATGCAACGAGTAAGATCTTTATCTTTTTCAACATAGATTGTTTACGTAGGAGAGATACTCTAATCTCGAGGCATCAAGCAGTTACATAGCATACGCATGTTTAGGAATTTCTAACAAGGTTCATACATACATAGTAATGCACTGACTCATATCGAAAGGAGCAATATGCACTCGCAAAAGCTCACAAGGACTGATCACGCGTATAAATGCAGTTCATCATAAAGCAAACAACAATGTATATTTATTTCACGATTATTACTATGCCAACAACGAAAAAAACGGATGTAAAATAACCAAACGTGCAACCAAATGCATAAGGAAATTATATAACAAATTCATGTTATGTCGATATTTGTGGGCTCATGTGTGATTTTATTTGTGAGGGTCAAAAGCAAAGAAAACATGATATATTTTCAGCTTGAAGAAATGCAAATCAATCAGGGATCATCTCAGGTAACGTAATCGTTTTACTAAATAAATAGATATCAGGGGTGAATAGACGCAGTATTTCAGAATTGTTTAACTCAGATCATAAGAGAGAACATAAAACGTGCGCACTTCTACTCTTTCACAACACAAGCTTCCACAAATGGTCCTTACAATTCATTCATCCAATCCTCCTATCGTCAACTGTGAAAGTGCGCCTGGGTCTAAAAGAAGGATGACAAAATTTTAATACCAAAACAAAATAGTACCATATAGTTCTCTATCGTCTGCTCGATTCTTCAGTATTCGAAATTCTCAAATATCATTTCATAATACTCTTTATTGATGAATAGATATGATATGACGTTTGATAAAGGATTTCCCAAGTAAAACGTCAATACTGCTTCTATAGGAGTTATTAATCAAGGATAAAGAACACAAACTAAATTTGAATAGCTAAATGTATGGAATTTCAATCAGCAGCCTCATAAGTTACCATTATTCAACTCAAACATATAGAAGACTCGCCGAATTCACTCACAGGATCAGACCATGAACAAGTTCTTATGCTCCCGGCTTCTTGAAATTTGTTATGCATCTTGATTGCCAGAAAATGATGCGCCAATATGCTTGCTCTATTTAGTTCTCTTGTCATATCAGAATGCAAAACCAATTGTTCTCTCTTCGATGAGTGGCCTTTTCAATGCGCTCCTTAATTTTCTGATCTGTTCGCTTTCTATGAAACTGAGGGACCTCCTCTGCACTACAACCACTGAATGAAGAACACATGGAGTTGGAAGAATCGTGAATCCACAGAGAGCTTCTGATTCTGGATACTAGAAGCTCAATAGGAGAGAAAACAAAAGCATCTCGCACTGCCCCTCTTCTTCCCCAAAATGTTCAGCGTTGCCCCCTTTAGAGCTGTCTCCTTTCTCCGTTGGTCGATGAGGACAACACGCATGACCGATGAACAAATCAAGAAAAGACTTCAGCAAGAACAATATCCAAGGCCTACATCTGTATCTGTGGATCTGTAACACTGATAAGCCTCATGACAGAGCTACTCCACACGGTTGTGACCTCCCTTCTGACCCTTTCTTTCATGCACTTCCCTTAACCAGAGATGCCGAGCCCCAACTATCGTCCTCCATTCTGATGTCCTCTATGTGTCGAGCGCTGCTTCTGCCCTTGTACCTCCTTTTTCTTCATAATATCAACTTGAGAAGAATGTTCAAGAAAACAATGCACTGCCTCCCTTGATGCTTGGTGAAAAGCTCCAGAAAAATGTGGGCGAACTCTTTTTTAGAAGATGCCTCCAAAGCATGATGAATTATAAATGCTTTATGTATGTGGACATGAACGCTTGGGCCTCGATCCTTCATAGCTGGCTTCTTGAAACCCAGATATCTTCCAACAAAACCCAATGAGATAAATATATCAAACCATTAGAACACTAGTGCAAACATTGTGCTGAAGAGAACCACACCAAATTATTTTTTGCCCCAGACCAGATCATTAAAAAGGATAGAACACAGAAAACACAACACTCCAAAAATGTAAAAGATGTCTTTATTGTGACCTTCTGTTGAGCCCATAAAAGCCATGTTGGTCATAGTCAATTGTAGTCAAAGTCAAATGGTCAAAAGATCAAAGTCAACAGGTGCAAAGTCAAAGTGCTAAAGTGCAGGTGTCAAAGTGCACAGGTAGTGCACAATTAATTGTCCACAAAGGGTAAATTGGAGAAAGTGGGTTGTAGGTTGCAGAGGTATTTCTCTAATTTCCCTAAGGTTCAAAGTGTTTTTAAAGTATTTTGGAAGGTTCAGGTGAACCCTCTCTTATGTGCAAAAGTGAAGACTTAAAAGGAAATGTGAAGGTATGTGAAGCGGCAGCGTACGCACAGGGGAAAGTATGGCCCCCCAATTAAAAAATTTGGTTTTAGTCTAAAGTCACTACAGGACAAAACAGGGAGTCATTGGCTGCCACTTGTGAAGACAATCTTGGGACATCAAAGTGAGCACCAAAATACTCTTGCAGTTAGGAACCTACGTGATCGACACACTAAAATCAAGGCAATGACCATTCTTGGACAATTCTAGAGTAAGCAAGAGTGAGCATAGTCTAAGTGAAGCGAGAGAGAAGTGCAAGAGTCACCAGTGTGCGACCCAGAGAAGTGGAAGTGAAGGAGTGCATGGAGAGTGACTAAGGGATTGTGCAGAGAGTGCTAAGCTAGTCCCCCAAGGATCTCAAGGTCTCCTTGCAGTGTGCGCGTGTCGACAGAAGGTATTCATTCCTCCCCCTAGTGGAAGCTTGGTGCAAGGTGTGCACAAGGGTAAGCTTGAAGCAGGTGGAGGTCTGGTGCAGAAGAGGCCGGCAGCAAGAAGAATTTGGGTATTTGGTAATTTGTAATTGAGCACTCTGTGGGATTTTACACAGAAGTATTGGCTTGTATTGTGCTTCAACATTGTAATTGTCTTAGTGTAATCAATCGGCACATGACCGCAACCCAGTCCCAAACATTGAGGGTCACCTGTAAGCAAAGAAGAAGGAAGGCTGTTAGAAGGTCCTCTAGTCCACTTTCATCAACTTCATCAGTAAAGAGCATGGCATGACAGGTAGACTTGGAAACCTTACTCTCAAGATCAAATATAAAATTTCCTTCTTTCAAAGGCCTAGCTCAGGAGGATCCGGATGAACACATTAGAAAGTTTTTGGCACTATGTAAGACTAGAGGCTTAATGGGTAGGGAGGATGCCTTTTTGATTCTCTTCCCTGCCACATTAGAAGGATTAGCAGATAAGTGGTTCAGCCAGTTTGCTGAAAACCATTTTACAACTTTTGATTTGATGAAAGATGCATTTAAAAATCAATTCCAGCATGGCAACACTGCAGAGATCATCATAGAAGAACTAGAAAATTTGAGATTGGGTCCAGGAGAAAAGTTCCCAGAGTTTGTGACTAGGGCTAAAGCACTAATGGCTAAATTTCTAGATCCACCACATGATTTTTTTGTTAAGAAATGGTTAGCTAAGCCCCTACCAGTGGCCACCCAATGCAAAATAAAGGAATTAGTGTTACCTACAGCCTCCATAGAGGAGTTCATCAACACAGCTAGACGCCTGGAGCAGATAGGGCACCCGTATGGAGCAACTTCTTCCCAACCAACATATGGTATAGAAATGGAGGATCAATTGATCCAGCTAAGGAAGGAGCTGGAGGGCTTAAAAAGAAATAAGCCCTACCAAGAGGAGGAGAATGCTGTTGCTCAGTTGAGAAGGGAGATTGAAGCACTAAAGCTCCAAAAGGAGGAGGAGGCCCAAGCAGAGGAATTGGCTCAGCTGAGACAGGAGCTGCAGGAACTCAAAGGGGGTGGCATCAAGAGTGGACTTTGGTGTTCCATGTGCAGTAAGCAAGGTCACATAGTAAGTGAATGTCCTCTGTTAAGTGTGACTTGCCAATTATGCAGGAAAGTTGGTCATGAGGCCCATGAATGCTAATCAAGGGGAATGCCTGCAATGACATACTGGACACAAGGAGGATCCCTACTACCCACAAATGTGATGGCTACTGCAACCAATCAAGGTAACCATTTTAACCCTAGACAAAGGAATGACTTTGGAAATGGGCCTAGAAGGCCAATCATTTGTTTCAGATGTGGAGAATGTGGGCACTATCAAAGTAGGTGCACTCTACCAGAAAATGCCCCTCCTTGTAGAAACTGCCCAGAGGCCAGAGACCATTATACCAATTGTTGTCCTAAGAATCAAGCCTCTTCATCCGGGCCCCATATTCAAATGATTTCTGTACACAAAGAAGAAATGTGTGATCATGTTAATGAGCCATCACCATCTACTAGGGTGGTGCAATTAGAAGAAATAGAATCTTTGACTGTGCAGACAAGAAGCAAGGGGAAGGTTCAAGCAGACATACGTCAAGGATCAAAGATTAAGGAATGGAATCAAGACAGAGAACCATCTGAAGATAAAGCCACCACAAGTGCAGAAACAAGGCAAAAAGGAGATCTCATATGTACCAGTGATGCCATTGGGCATGCCTTCAACAGGGCTCATGAGGAGTTTGATAAGTCAACTGGAGCCCATGCTCTCAAGGAATCAGAGGCTTCAAAACTACTCAAGTCCATGAAAAAGGAGGTTAGTATTATTTATTTAATAAAGATGGATGGGAAATTCAGGTCAGAGTTATTGCAGATAATTGATGAAGCTTCCACTACAAGTTTGGTGGCAAAGACTGTTGTTTTACATAAAGGAAAAATTCTAGGGGAAGCACCCCTTATAGATTATAAAAGTCCTCGGTTGACAGTATCTATCAAAGGTCATGAATTTCAAGGAGTTATTGTGGATGGTGGTTCTGGCATTAACTTGATGCTTGAACATACAATGGAAAAGATTGGACTCCATATTTCAAGGCCTGCAAATTTCACAGTTACTTTGGCAGATCAGAGCAAAGTAAGGCCCTTGGGAGTGATCCCAAAAGTTCCACTTGAAGTACAAGGTAATCTATTCATTCTAGATTTTGTGGTTTTAAGATTGCCCCAGGTTGAAGGAGGATTTCCCCTCTTAATTGGAAGACCATGGATGAGGCATGCAAGTGTCATTCATGATTGGGGCAAGGACACTATGTGGGTACAAAGAAAGGGCAAGAGCTGACACAGATTCATTTAGAAGAGGGCCCAGATAATCAAGGAAACACCAACATGATGCAAACAGTTGGCATATGCATGGAACCAGAATCAGAGGATCAACCCCAAATAGATTTCGAGGAAGAAGAGGATATTCTAAATTGGCTCCACGCAGGCAACTCTTCCTCTTGTTTTGGAATTTTTCTTAATAATTTTTGCACGACTGAAGGTTATGATGAAGATAAGGAGAAAGTCCAGGTTGATGGATTGGGAGACCCCATCACAGACCACAGAAGGGGCAGGAAGACACCCCTCAAATACAACTTGGAGGAGGATATGACAACCACAGATAAGGAGGTTACTAAAGCTAAAGGCAAGGTAAAAGATTCTAGTGAAGAGTGTTCTTTCCCGATTCAAGAAATCCCTGCAGGATGGATGCAGGATGGATGCAGGACAAGGAGGAACACATTGAAATCCAAAATACACCTGCTTATGAAGCAATGCACGAAAAGCTAGTGGAAGAAGACAAGGAACGAGATGAGCACAAAGATAATATGGTAGAGAGATATCCTGTCAAAGAAATACAATTAGGCACTCAAGACAATAATCGGCCAGTTTTGGTGGCCACTTGGCTGTGGAGCCACCCAGGGCTCCTTGAAAAGGTAAGATCATTCTTGACCCATTATACAGATGTTTTTGCCTGGCATTATAAAGACTTAGAAGGAGTGCCTGTGACTTATGGAGAGCATAGAATCCCTCTGGTTGATGGAGCCAAACCCATAAGAGGGAAGAGTTATAGACTTAACCCAAAATATGCTGAAGCTGTCTATGTGGAAATACAGAAAATGGAGGATGCAGGAATCATCATTCCTGTGGAACACTCATAGTGGCTCTCACCTATGGTTATAGTACCAAAGAAGAATACCAATAAAATCAGAATTTGTGTTGACTTTAGAGCACTCAACAAGGTGACCATTCCAGATGGTTTCCTAATGCCTTTTGCAGAGCAGGTCATTGAAGAAGTGGCTGGACATGCATTATATAGCTTTATGGATGGATTTAGTGGCTATAATGAAATATCAATACAGCCAGAGGATCGTGAAAAGACTGCTTTTATCACACCTTGGGGAACATATGTGTATGTAAAAATGCCATTTGGGCTCATAATTGCTCCAGCCACCTTTAACAGAACGGTCAATCTCATTTTTGGCCCCCTATTGCTGGAATCACTTAGAATCTTCATGGATGACTTCTCTTTGTTTTCAGGTTCTCACAAGGAAACTTCTCTAGATTGTTTGGACCATCACTTGAGACAGCTGCAGAATGTTTTCAAGAGATGCAGGGAGACTAAGCTGAAGCTCAATCCAAACAAATGTCATTTTCTTGTGACAGAAGGAGCCCTCTTAGGACATGCGGTGTCAGCTAAAGGTATGGCCCCAGATCCTGACAAAATCATTTATATATTAAAGTTGCGTAACCTAAATCTCCTAAAGAGATTCAAAGTTTCTTGGGGCATACTAGATACCATAGAAGGTTTATAAGAATGTATGCAGAGATAGCCAGAGCACTGGCTAGACTTACAGGTAAGGAAGTACCTTTTAAATGGGAAGAAGAGGAGGAAAAAGCATATCAAACATTACAGTCAAGGTTGGTATCTGCTCCTATTTTGATCATACCTGAGTGGTCAAAAATCTTTCATATACATGTAGATGCTAGTGCCTATGCAGTGGGGGCAGTTTTGACCCAACCTAGTGAAGAATTTAAAGTGGACAGACCAATTCAATATGCCAATAGAATCTTGACCAAGGCTGAAAGGAATTACAGTACTACTTACTCGGAGTAAAATGTATTATTATAACAGATCACCAACCACTAAAATACTTGCTCAACAAACCACAAGCCACTGGTAGAATATGGAGGTGGTTATTGTTGTTCCAAGAGTTTGATTTTTCTGTAGTCCACAGACCAGGTAAAGAAAATGTTATGGCGGATCACCTATCCAGAATCAATATGATGGATCAAGCTAGTGGAATCAATGATGATTTTCTAGATGCTCATCTGTTTGCTATACAAGCTCAAGGTTGGTATTATGATATCAAGAATTTCATTAAAACTGGTTTGTATCCAAAAAAGGCTAGTGTTGTGCAAAGGAAGAGACTGCTAATCAAGAGTAGACCATATACCTTCATTGAAAAATTATATAGATAGGGAAAGGATGACAGGTTTAGGAAGTGCTTGGAAGAAGAAGAAGTGAGGGAAGTCCTTCACTCTGCACATGAAGGAACAGGTGGTGGGCACCTTCCAGGGCATATTATGAATCAGAGGATAATGGATGCTGGTCTATGGTGGCCTACACTATTTAAGGATGCAGATGAATGGGGAAAGGCATGTGACGTTTGCTAGAGGTGTGGACCTAAGCCAACAAAGCAGAGGCATAACCCCTTGATTGTTTCCACTTCCTGGCAACCGTTTGAGAAGTGGGGGCTAGATTTTGTAGGGCCCAACTACCCTTCGTTGATTCCAAAAAGAGAGAAGTATTTATTGATAGCTACAAATTATGCGATAAAGTGGGCTGAAGCTATTGCCTCCCCCGACTCCACTGCCCAAACTGTTGCTGGTTTCATTTACAATAGCATCATTTGCAGGTTTGGATGTCCACTTGAAATTTGTACAGATCAGGGTACCCATTTTGTCAATAAGGTCCTACAGGAAATTTTCAACAGGTATAGAATTCTACATAGGACCTCTTGTGCCTACTATCCAAGAGCCAATGGACAGGCTGAATTGACCAATAAGGTTTTAATTTCAATGTTAAGGAAGGAGTGTATGTTACAACCCACTTCTTGGGGCATTGCTTATTAAGGTACCCTATGGGCATACAGGCTAGCTTACAAAGAGGCCACGGGATATTCTCCATTCCAATTGGTTTATGGCATATTGCCCATTGAGCCCTTTGAATTTTTATTTGAATCACCTAAAATAGCATTCATGCAGGGCAATAAAGATTGTGATGTCTCTCAGAGGCTTGGAGCACTACATAAAGTGGAGGAGATTCGTCTACTAGCAACAAAACAATTGATAGGGACTCAGATGAAGAGGAAGGAGGCACATGATCGACATCTGTGGAACAACAACATAGAACCAAGCATGTTAGTTCTTCTTCATAGACCTCATCGTCATACACAATTAAGAGGTAAATGGCTTCCACACTAGGAAGGACCTTATCGAGTCAAAACAATGCTAAATTGGGGTGCTGTAGAGTTAGAGACGCTGAAAGGAGAGGCCTTGCCACTGGTCAACATATCAAGGCTCAAGGCCTACCATCAACACACTTGAAGAAGTACAGATCACCTAGAACTGCAAAATCTGTCCAGGTTGTACATAGCTTTCTCATCTCATTTTACTTAGTTTTAGTAGTTTTCTTTATCAATTACATACTTGTTCCTTGTGTTTTTAGCAAACCTAGAAGGCATATCATAACCTCTCCAAAAGTACAAATTCTGGGTATTTTTGGAAATTTTTTATAGCATTTTTAGCATTTTTCTAGCATTTTTTATCTTCTTTTCAATATCATTTTCTTGCCAAATAGGAGGAATAAAAGGAGGCTCTCTTGATTTGATGAAGTAAATCCTGCCTCGCCCTGTAGCAAAATTTCATGAGAATTTTTTCAAATTTTTTTGGTAATTTTTTGGTATTTTTTTGGAATTTTCCTTCATTTTTCTCTATTTTTGGGTAATTTTCCCACCAAAAAAAAGACCCCCCCCCCCCGGATTTTTCGAGTTGAGGGTTAAAAAAGAAACCCCCCCCCCCCCCCCCCTCCCTGCCCCCCCCACTGACCAACCGACCACCCCCCCCTCCCCCCTCCTATATAAATACTAATTCCCCTCTTAAGCAGCATCCCGAGCGTCAGAGTTTCTACAAGTATTTTATTTTTTTTGTTTTTTTTAATTTTCTTATTTTATTTTTATTTATTTTATTTATTTATTATTTAATTTTTATTTTTTATTTTTTATTTTATTTTATTTTATTTTATTTTTATTTAAGTATTTCTTATTTATTTATTTTTATTTTGTATATATTTTCATTAAGAATTGTATTTTAGTGTTTTTTATAATTCTTTTTTTTGAGCAATTTTTATTTTTATTTTTATTTTGGTTAGTTTTTCTTTTTTTCCTCTTCCATTTTTATTTTATATGTATCCTTTTGTAATTACTCACGTAACCCTCCATTTTTTACGTTTTCACAGTCGTTTTTAGGGTAATTGATCGTGCCGAATCTTATTTTTGGGTTCTGTGCTCCCAGTTCAGATGTTTTTCCTATGTTTTATCCATGTTCACTATAGAGTTACCTTCATAGAAAATTGCTCTCTGTGGTTGCAGCACTTTTGTGACCGCGTTCTTGCTCTGCATCTATGGCGTCTTCCACTCCCCAACAGGATTCATCCATGGCTACCGAGGCGTACTCGGAGCTTGCTCCTTCGGCCTTGGCCTTCGGTCCTATCCATTCAGAGGTAGGCCCCCTTTTTCCTATGGCCTCGTCCCAGTCCGCCCCTCTGGCCTCCACCCCCACAGTCCCTGTCGCCACCCTACACCCTGCCCCTAGGGCCCCCCCGCCCTCTTTCCTCCCCTCCACGGTCCACTCCGTCCCTAGCGCACTAGTTCCACACCCTACTACCCTTTCCACCCCTCCCCATTTCCAGGGTAGTCAGCCTTTTGCAATTTCCCTTCCATGCTTCTCCCTCTCTGGTTCCTCATTGTATAGCCCCGGGACCCTTCCCCCTGGTTACCACCTTCCTATTGCGGCTACCACAGTCGTGCCGATGCACTCAGATGGTTCTAGTGGCCACCCCGCACGCAGCTCAGGTAGCCATTCCACCTCTCCTGTTCCATGTCCACCGTCGTCATCCATCGTTGATCATAGAGACTCATCTTCGATCCTATCCCTCCGCCTGCATTTAGCCTTGCCTCCGATCCCGCTCAACGATCTACTTCTCGAGGGCTGCCTCCGTCAGGCTGCTCTTTGGCGATTGGCCTTCCTCCTCTTATCCAAGGCTGAGGGGTCCGATTTCGCATAGCGCTGCTTGACTTCCCTCATTTTCCCTCTGGGTCGCTGACCCCTGCGGTCGTAGCTGCAGGCATAGGTTCGAGCATATCTTCATTTCATGCTCCACCGGCACTCTACTCGGAGTTATCTCGGGAAGAGACGATCGCTTTTTGCATATCATTATATGGCGTTGATGCCATGCCCACACAATACTAGCTCGCCGTCCTTCATTCGTTCATTTTCTTCTTCTTATTTTGTAGTCCCTCCTCAGACCTTCCATTGCACGACATCCATATAGCTGACCCTCTTTTTTGTTTTTTACATGGCCGCCCTTTTCCCTATGGCACACTCATGTTCCAATCATTTCTACTTCGCTCTCGCCGATTCCATGATGCCCTCCATCGCGGCACTCGTTCATTCTCCGTTTATTCTGCCCCGGTTTTAGCTTGGCTCTTTCATCTGCTTGGTATACAGACCATAGCATCCAACCATAGTCTTGACCCTTCCCATCCTACACATTCTATTGCCCATTCTCCCCATCCCCCTCCACCGTCGCTTGTCGTAGTGCCCACAGCCCCTAGCACTCTTCCACGGGCATCTACTTCCATGGCAGCCTCCACTCCACCACCCGATCGGAGAGTCCGTACACGGTTGATGAATTATTTTCCTACCTCTATCCCTACCTCAACCATTCAGTCATCCCCCCCCCCAGCCGGTGCCTCATAGCCTCCTCCATCTCCAGCAATATCCATTGAGTCTGCCTCCACCTCCCATCATCATCACTCGCCTCCTACTTCTCCCACTTAGCCCCAGCATACCCTGGTCCCACCCCCACCACTACCCGCCTCGTAGCCTTCCATCCCTGATAGCCTCGACGACGATCCACCTTTCTTGGGCCTTCTTCGTGATGCGAGCCTAGTAGCGAGTGATGGAGCCGATGCTGCCCATCTCTCCCTTGATTCTGTATCCGCGACAGCTATGCTACATCAGCAGTATGCTCTGACGATCGATCGCATTCGTGCTGTTGCAGCGGCTCAGTGGCAGACGTCGCACGGTGCATTGCGGGCCATGCAGTAGGATAGAGACCGGTATCGAGATGAGGCTGATGCTGCGACTCGCGCTCTTATGGAGATCCGCCAGCGTGCGTCCTTAGGCATTTGTGATAGTCCTGCGTGTCGGTTGGTCTGCCGAGAGCATGATCACCTCCACCGGTATAGGAGCAGGATTGCTGCATGGACTGAGGAGGCAGCCATCATCCCACCCGCCTCACCTGACTTACCTCCACCTCGAGGCGATGTTCCACCTGGGGATAGGCCTCCTTCTCCGCCGATGCCTTAGCCAGACACTCGTACTGTGTCTCTCCCCTAGGCTCTAGGTATTCATACACCCTTGGGTTTCACTAGTTTCATTTGGTCTACCCTGGCCTCCTTTTGTTGTTGAGGCTCAATTTGTAGGATGCATTTATTTATCCTTTTGGTTCCGTTGCCATTCCTTGGCTCATCATTTACTTTCTGCTGGAGAGCTCTTTGCCATTCATTGGCACTTCATGTATTTACCATGGACAGTGGTTTCCTTGTACTTTTCTGCTTTTATATATGAGATTCTGGTTCTGTGTTCATTGTGTGTTCCTTGTGCATTCTCTGGTTGGTTGCTCGTTGTTTTATTACTCTGTATGTGTATAGGTTGGTCTCTCTCTGGTTGGGTATTTCTTTATTTGCCAACCCCCCTATCCTCCCGTCTTCCTCTTTGCTCTTTTTTCCCAAAACTATTTCCCAAAAAAAAAAAAAAAAAAAAAACACACACACACACACAGAGCCCCCGCCCACTTCCCTTCACCAAAACACGTCCCCCTTTCCCCCACCAACCACGGCTTTCCCCCCTCTGTTGCAAACCTCCAACTAAATTTCCCATTCTGGTACATATACATTTCCATATTTTTACTTTCCGCCAAATCCATATATCTCTCCAATTAAATCATTGGTCCCATCTCCTACTTATCTCTCCAGTTCAACAATATGTCCCCCTTCCTTCCTCCTAAAATTCCGCCCTACCCAAAATTGTTGATTACTCTCTGGTGCTTTCTGTGCTGCTCTTGATGGACTTGGTGGCTGCTCTAGTGTCTTTTTGAAGTTTTGCAGCTCCATTATCATGGTGTCTGTTATGCTCAGAGTTTTGGCTATAGCTCTCCGGGACGGAGAGCACATTAGGTGGTGGGCAACTGTTGAGCCCATAAAAGCCATGTTGGTCATAGTCAACTGCAGTCAAAGTCAAACGATCAAAAGGTCAAAGTCAACAGGTGCAAAGTAAAAGTGCTAAAGTGCAAGTGTCAAAGTGCACATGTAGTGCACAATTAATTGTCCATAGAGGATAAATTGGAGAAAGTGGGTTGCAGATTGCAGAGGTATTTCTCTAATTTCCCTAAGGTTCAAAGTGTTTTTAAAGTATTCTGGAAGGTTCAGGTGAACCCTCTCTTATGTGCAAAAGTGAAGACTTAAAAGGAAATGTGAAGGTATGTGAAGTGGCAGCGTATGCACAGGGGAAAGTATGGCCCCCCAATTAAAATTTTTGGTTTTAGTCTCAAGTCACTATAGGACAAAACAGAGAGTCGTTGGTTGTCACTTGTGAAGACAATCTTGGGACATCAAAGTGAGCACCAAGATACTCTTGCAGTTAGGAGCGTACGTGATCGACACACTAAAATCAAGGCAAGGACCATTCTTGGACAATTCTAGAGTAAGCAAGAGTGAGCATAGTCTAAGTGAAGCAAGAGAGAGAAGTGCAAGAGTCACCAGTGTGCGACGCAGAGAAGTGGAAGTGAAGGAGTGCATGGAGAGTGACTAAGGGATTGTGCAGAGAGTGCTAAGCTAGTCCCCCAAGGATCTCAAGGTCTCCTTGTAGTGTGTTCGTGCCGACAGAACGTATTCATTCCTCCCCCTTAGTGGAAGCTTGGTGCAAGGTGTGCACAAGGGTAAGCTTGAAGCAGGTGGAGGTCTAGTGCAAAGGAGGCCGGCAACAAGAAGACTTTGGGTATTTGGTAATTTGTAATTGAGCACTCTGTGGGATTTTACACAGAAGTATTGGCTTGTATTGTGCTTCAACATTGTAATTGTCTTAGTGTAATCAATCGACAGAGGCTTCTAGGGTGTATTTTCTCTTCTTGTCTTTTCCTTTCCTCCTACAAACCCTCAAACTCCTTCTTGTCCAAGAATCCTCCAACACCTTCTTCCATATTGTGTCTTTTTCTTTGTATTTTCTTTGCCCTAAGTCATCTTTAAATTACTCCTTCCGATCAAATCATAGGTGTGGTCTTCAAATCTTGATGACATCCACCCCCTATAAACTTGTGGAGCCTCTAGACACACCACACCAATTTTCATGTCTACAAGAAGTTATGAATTCCAAAGAAAATCATGTGCATTGGTTAGAAGCATATGTTCCTATGAAAGGCCATGTAATGGGCCCTATATATGCATACTTGGAATGCATCGAAAGACACAATGGTGCATAGGCAAGGTATCAAGCATCTGATGAAGAGGTTTCTCCACCTGAATTCAAATTCAATCAGCTTATGTGCAATTAGATGTGCATCTATAAGCTTTAAAATTTTGTGCATATACATATTCATGCATGATTACTTTAGATGCATTAATTCACAATCATGGTGCAATTATGGAATCAGTTCTCATGGTTCCTAAAGAAAGAAGCTTGCCCCTCATATCTTTGCTCATAAAGATAATCACTCTCTTTTCTGAACTCCACTCATAACTTTATCCTACTCTTATTTATGATATTTACAAATCCATTCATGTGCAAATGAATGTGCATTTACATGATTTAAAACATGTGCTCTTTTCAACTTAAAATATGCATACGTTATGTGCAATGCAACTCAAAAATGGTGCAAGAGATCAAGGTTAAAGCAAGGTAGCTATTGAAAAAGTCTTTTCACAACTTCACACTTTTTTTGTCATCTCCATTGTCTTTGCTTGATTGTTTTCTGCACTCATGAAACTAGACACAAGATGAGAAGCTTTGAATCCAAATAATCATATACATACACATACAATCCATGAAAGGAGTTCACAAAAATCTATCTGCAGTAAAACATAAACTAGCAACTCGAAAGTAGTTGCCTTTCATACGATCCAGTTAAACTCAAGATCTTCAATTGGTTCTCGATCCTCTGCACTTGTACTCATAAACTCATAAGAGATATCAAAAATATCATATTCAATAATATCATTTGAAAAAATTTCATTCATTTGAACACTAGATGCATTCGTTTGATTTGAATTAAATTCAAAATTTTCATCCAACATACATTCATTTTGTGAAGACACTTCATTCAATTCATCTAACTGTTCACACTCAAAGTCATGCAAATTCAAACTTGCATACATGAAATCAATAAATTCATCATGGGCTAATAGATTTTCATGCATACCAATTGAAAAGAACTCTTCACAATCAATCAAACTGAAACATTCATCACACTCATTATCATTAGACACCTTTTCATACATATTCAACTCTTCATCATGCAAAAGATTAAGCTTGAGAGAAAATTCATCATGTTTTTATTATCCTCTACATCAACCTCATCTCTCTCACCCCCTCCTACCTCTGAGGAGTACTAGTGAGAATGTCCTCAACTTGTGAAGAGTCAATGTCCAGTGCCCCATCTTCCTCTTTGTGGAAAGCCTTGACACTTGTTTCATCAACTTCTTCAAAACTTAGATCAGTACACAAGTCTTCAACATCACTAGATTCTTGCTCATTCTCTTCAGAAGATGTACTTAGACCACATTCTTCATACATTTCCTCGATCAAGGATTCTTGGTCAAGTGCATCTTCACATACGAATCCTTCTACAATTACAGTTGAATCAATTGATTCTTCATTGGATTCATAGTGGCTAAATCTAGCCTCTTGAGTGGAGTCGTAAATTTCTATCTTTTCATGCTCACCCTCACTTGGTATAGATTCTTCATCAGATTTTTCATGCATTTCTATGAGTGTTTCATTTGACATTTCATGCTCAATCTCATCCTCATAGGAACTCAACTCAGCATGATTGTTATTGACATACATATCACTATATGAATGAGCAATCGACGACTTATTTTCATCCTTCGCATGATTGTTCTCATATCCCTCTTTGTGGAGTATGGTATCATCTACATACGTATCACTCTCTAGAACTCCAATGAGTGATTTATCCTTTATCGTATAAGTAGGATCATTGTCCTGCATTTCAAGATATATATCTAATGTAGCATCACTCAGAGGAATATCAGAGACTTGATCTATAATTGACTTATGCTCATGAGGAGCATCACACTCATCATGTTTGGCATGCATATCACTTTTTAGAGGACTACTTATTGACATCTCTTTGATCTTGACATAATTTTTGTTGACTTCATTTCTATTGATATCATTTCTATTGAGAATTTCTTCATTTTCATCTTGAGACATTATAGACATCTTTGGCTTTTGGTTTATTGAATATCTTGGTTTAATATTTATATAATTACTTCCTATGAGATGTGAGGAGTTTGTTGGACCAAAAGAAGCTTCATATTGATTTCTTGTTTGATTATCTTGATTTTTTATTTGATTTTTTTTTTAATTAATTGGTATTTGGTTAGCTTCTCCTAGGTCCTTCTAACAAGGTTCATATATTCATAGTAATGCACAGATGCAACGACTTATATAGAAAGGAGAAATATGCAGTCACAAAAGCTCACAAGGATTGATCACGTGTATAAATGCAGTTCATCATAAAGCAAACAACAATGTCTATTTATTTCACGATTATTAGTATGCCAACAACGAAAAAAACGGATGTAAAATAACCAAACGAGCAACCAAACGCATAAGGAAATTTTATTGCAGCAATAGTACAGTTATTATATAACAAATTCATGTCATGTCGATATTTGTGGGCTCATGTGTGATTTTATTTGTGAGGGCCAAAAGCAAAGAAAACGTTGTATATTCCCAGTTTGAAGAAATGCAAATCAATCAGGGATCATCTCAGGTAACGTAATTGTTTTACTAAATAAATAGATCATCGCAGTATAGATATCAGGGGAGAACAGACAATATTTGAGAATTGTTTAACTCAGATCATTAGAGAGAACATAAAACGTGCACACTTCTACTCTTTCAAAACAAAAGCTTCCACAAATGGTCCTTACAATTCCTTCATCAAATCCTCGTATCGTCAACTGTGAAAGTGTGCCTCAGTCTAAAAGATGGATGACGAAAGTTTAATTCCATAATGTTGGGAGTGATGGTTGGATACAGTCAAGAGATTGAGTTGAAGCTGCTAAACTTGCTTTGCTCCAGCCCTCCTTTGCTTCAGATATACTTAGTAAACAAGATTAGCTTCCAAATGATACAAAGAAAGAATATATGTACTTTGCAAATGATATGTGTAATGATCAAATCAAAACAGATAACTTTGCACTTCACAAATCCAAGAAAACTTGCTATTTTGGTATTGACACCTGCTCAGTCTTTTACTCAGTGTGTCCAGCACACTTACAATTGATCTAATTCCTTCTGGACATATTACATTAGCTTAACAAGCTACCATTTGCAAGTGGAATGAGATAAAATGATGGACTATACTTAGAGAAAGATGTTTAGCAAAAATATGTGTACCCCCGACTTTTTAGGAATTCTGCAGACACAGACCAGTGTGCACTTCGAGCGAGATTTCTCCGAGATTGCTAATCCAATTGACTTGAAACTTTGTAGGTGTATACTTTGAGCTGAATCCAATGTGCTTTGAATCACTTGATTTGGTTCAGTAGATCTTGAGATATGCTCCTCAGAAGTTGACAGACTTGGAGATGATGACTCAGAGAAAACAGAGATTATAAATGTGTATACTTCTATTGATTGATGTAGTTGTACAATCTCATTAGCATGAAAAGCATAGCTAAATGAGGTATTGTGGTGTAGGCTATGAAGTAGCACTCACACACAATGAGTTACAATAATGAAATGCCTCCGGAAGTGAGCTGAAGTGAGTTACACACCCGCGACTTTTTACATCATCTTTTATAGATGTTTAGTGATCATTTGAATTTGAAATTCAAATCTAAGCTCCCTAGAATCTCTCCTCTAAAAGTAGGGAGATATTCTCTCCAATTATACCATCCAAATTTCACGACTCTAATCAAGTAGGTGTGATCATTTTACATACCAAGTCATTTAGACTTTTACAAGAGATAAAATGGTAATAACACATAGGCAAGTGTTCCTATGGTTCTAGCTTCACATAGTGATATCCTTCAAGGGTTCCAAGCTAATCTTCCAAGGTTCCAAGCCAAGTGTGAAGGCTTGAAATGCACCAACAGCTCCCCCTCAAGCCAAGCACTTTGGCTTAAGTCTTTATCTTTAGTCTTCAATTACATCCTGCAATCCAATCATAGATTTAAATCTGCATAGCTTGTTTCCATCCAATGCTTTGGTGAGTAAATCTGCACATTGCATATTAGTAGACACATATGTCAATTGAATCTCTTTGCTTAGTAACTTCTCTCTCACATAGTGGTACTGAACCTCTATGTGTTTTGTCCTAGCATGATATATTGGATTAGCTGCAAGGTGAAGAGAGCTTGTGTTATCTCCAAAGATGATTGGAGGCCTAGTGTATAGACCTAGCTCTGTATACAAAAGTTTCAACCAGATAGCTTCTTGAGTGGCATTGGCAAGCCCTCTATACTCTGCTTCAGTGGATGACAATGCCACTGTAGGTTGTTTCTTGGGTGACCAAGAAATAGGTTTATCTCCTGCAAAACAAATGTAACCTGATGTGCTCCTCCTATCATCCTTGCATCCTGCCTAATCTGCATCTGAGTATACTTTAATGTCAATATCTGATGTATAAGGAAAGTACAAACCATGGTTCTGAGTTCCCTTCAAATACTTCATGATCTTCTTTGCTGCCTCTAGGTGAGGTACCCTTGGTTTGTGCATGAATTGGCTTAGCACACTAACTCCATATGCTATGTCAATTCTTGTCAAGGTAGCATAATTCAAACTACCTACCATACTTTGATATCCTGTGATGTCTTGGACTTCTTCCCCTTCATGAGCACTTAGCTTTCGGTTGACCTCCATTGGAGTAGTAGATACTTTAGCATCCTGCAAGCCAAACTTCTTGACCATATCCTGTACATACTTCTTTTGAGTGATATATATACCTGAGTTGGTGTAGACTAACTCAAGACCTAAGAAGTACTTCGATAATCCAAGATCATTAATCTTGAATTCTTTCATCATCTGTCCTTTGATGTGTCTAATCCCATTGACATCATTGCCTGTAATGATGATGTCATCAACATAAACACACAAGTAGATTACCTCTGTACTATTTCTCTTTATGAACAGAGAAGTGTCAGCTTTGCTCATCATAAATCCTTGGTCTTGGAGATAAGTTGTCAACCTGTAATTCCATGCTCTAGGTGCCTGCTTCAAACCATATAGAGCCTTCTTCAATTTACAAACATAATTTACCTTCTTGGGGTCTTCATAGCCAGGTGGTTGTGACATGTGGACTTCTTCAGATATCCATCCATTCAAGAAAGCATTCTTGACATCTAATTGGTACATGTTCCAATTCTTGGATGCAGCTACACTCACCAATATTCTGATAGTTGGCATTTTGGCCACAGGAGAAAATGTCTCCTCATAATCAATGCCTTGGGTTTGTGAAAAACCCTTGGCAACCAACCTAGCTTTGTACCTGTTTATTGTTCCATCAGAATTCCTCTTTAGCTTGTAGATCCATCTGGATCCTATCACCTTCATAGAGTCTTTCTTGGGTACCAAGTCCCAAGTATCACTTTCCTTGAGAGCTTCCATTTCTTCATCCATAGCTCCTTTCCATTCTGGTTTGGTGATTGCTTCTTCATAGGTACCTGGTTCTTCATTCAACAAATCCTTTGCAAGATATACAGAATGTTTAGTTACAAGTGATGTGTCATACCCATATCTGATAGGCTTCTTACTTTCTCTCTGAGATCTCCTCATTGCTTGAGTTGAGGATTCTGGTATATCCTCTAGCTTCTTCATCTTCATCTTTCCT
Source organism: Ceratopteris richardii (assembly GCA_020310875.1). NCBI lineage: Eukaryota > Viridiplantae > Streptophyta > Polypodiopsida > Polypodiales > Pteridaceae > Ceratopteris > Ceratopteris richardii. The sequence goes on along the minus strand of CM035436.1, from coordinate 152,111,122 downwards.
TTGGACTTCCATGCCTTGAATTCCTCAAGGTTAATTGTATCATCATCATCTGAGCTTGAGTCTTCTTTCTGGATTGGTTCTTCCTTGGTGAGCTTTGGGAAATCTTCTTCCATATCATAGGGTAGACTAACCTTCCTGCATTCATTCTCATACCATGAGTCATTCTCATCAAAGATGACATCTCTGCTTACCTTGAAGCCTTTGTTTGTTGGGTTGTAGAGTCTGTATCCCTTTTGGTTCAAATCATAACCAATGAAGATACATTTTTCAGCTTTAGGGTCTAGCTTTCCCCTTACCTATGAGGGAATATGCACATATGCTACACAACCAAAGATTTTGCAATGATCCAGAGAAGGTCTCTTACCATGCCAAGCTTCATATGGTGTCATACCATCAAGAGACTTTGATGGCAACCTATTAATGAGATAGGTGGAAGTTGATACACTCTCTGCCCAAAGATAATTTGGCAACTTCTTTTCATTAAGCATAGACCTAGCTGTTTCTACTATGAATCTATTCCTTCTTTCAGCTACCCCATTTTGCTCAGGTGAGTACCTTGTAGTTATCTCCCTTTTGATGCCTCTTTCCTGCAAGAAATCTTCAAACTCATTGGAGAAGTACTCTCCTCCTCCATCTGACCTTAGCCTCTTCAAGCTTCTTCCTGTTTGGTTTTCAACAAGTGCAAGATACCTCTTGAAACAATTAAACACTTCATCTTTATGCTTCATAAAGTATAAGATGGTCCACCTGCTATAGTCATCAATGAAGGACACATAATACCTTGATCCTGAAATGGAAGGGTCCTTGCTAGGTCCCCAAACATCTGTGTGTACCAAGTCTAGGTAGTCTTCATGCATGAAACCTTTCCTTGAATATGGCAACCTGTGAGACTTACCAAACTGACATGCTCCACACTTATAAATCATGTGTTGCTTGGATACATTAGGTATCCCAAGCACACATTGATCCCTGCACATTTGCTTTAGGGTTCTTTCACCTATGTGCCCTAACCTCTTGTGCCATATTTCTAACTCTGAAAGTGTTTGATCCTTGTAATTATATAAAGCAATGTTCTTGGTGTCTTCTAGCTCAAAAGTAAACAATCTACCTGATTTCTCCCCCTTGGCTATCCTTCTGAATCCATGTCTTGGGTCCTCCACATATGCTCCATGTTGAGTGAACCTGACCTGCAACCCTTTCTCCACAATCTGACCAACACTCATTAGATTCTTGGTGATAGTTGGTACATAGAGTACCCTGCTCAATAGGTTCTGGTTACCATCACATGTCTTCACATTTCCAATCTTAACAACAGAGTGTTTAGTATCATCACCTATTTGTACCTGATGTTTGCCCTTGGGTTCTTCCAAGTCAGAGAGTAGTGCCACATTGCCAGCTACATGGTTAGAACATCCTGAGTCAATTGGGTTCTTCCAAGTCAGAGAGTAGTGCCACATTGCCAGCTACATGGTTAGAACACCCTTCTATTTCTGAATCCACCTTGGTAGTTACCATTGTGGTTGTGATTGTAATTGTTGTTGTATTGATTGTTGTATCCATTGTAGCCTTGGTGTTGGTTGATCCTGCCTCTCCCTTGAGAGTATCCACCTCTTGAGTAGCCTCTTCCTCTCTGATTCTTGTAGTTCTTGTAACATTCATCTATGGTATGATTGGACAATCCACAGATGTTGCATGGTGATGAGTTGTAGGGTCTCCCCCTACCTGACTTACCTCCTCTGCCTCTTCCTCTTGAGGATCTACCTCTCCCTGCATAGTTTGCTTGGGAGGTAGAACCTTCTTCATCAACCTTCTTACTTTTACCTTTATCTTTAACCTTTTTATCAGTATATAGAGCAGAGGGGTTGTTACCTTTTGATTGATCTCCTTCCTTTGTAAACTTTGCTTCATTTGTGAATAGTTGGCCCATAAGTGTTGTGAGATCTGGGGTATGTATGTCCATGTAGAGGTCCATTGCAGTGGTGAAGCTTTCCCACTTATCATCTGCCTTGAGTCCATTTGTTACTTGCCTGACTATTTGCTCCTCTTCAATCTCCTCTCCAATGCTTGCTAATTGGTCTGCCACATCTTTAATCTTGGTCACATACTCTGAGACTGATTGCTTGGGCTGCTTCCTAAGGGTTGTGAATTCAATCCACAGTTGATTCTTCCTGGCCCTTGTGTTGGAAGAGAAATATGTTGATAGAGTTTCCCAAGTCTCTTGGGAAGTCTTACAGTTCCTTATATCAGGTAAAAGGAAATCAGATATAGAGTTAAGAAGGTAAGACCTTGCCAAAGCATCTTTTGCACACCATTGGTTGAGCCTCTCTTGTTCATCCTTGGTGGGTAGTCCTCTAGCTTTGAATGAGGGCAATTCCTCATCTCCTGATATGAATCCAAATAAGCTTCTTCCTTGTAGATAGGTCTTCATCCTTAGAGACCAAGCTTGGTAATTGTTTCTGTCCAATTTATCAATGAATGAAGGAAAACCATCTCCCATGTTTACCTTATTTGCTCTGATACCACTGTTGGGAGTGATGGTTGGATACACTCAAGAGATTGAGTTGAAGCTGCTAAACTTGCTTTGCTCCAGCCCTCCTTTGCTTCAGATATACTTAGTACACAAGTTTAGCTTCCAAATGATACAAAGAAAGCATATATGTACTTTGCAAATGATATGTGTAATGATCAAATCAAAACAGATAACTTTGCACTTCACAAATCCAAGAAAACTTGCTATTTTGGTATTGACACCTGCTCAGTCTTTTACTCAGTGTGACCAGCACACTTACAATTGATCTAATTCCTTCTGGACATATTAAATTAGCTTAACAAGCTACCATTTGCAAGTGGAATGAGATAAAATGATGGACTATACTTAGAGAAAGATGTTTAGCAAAAATATGTGTACCCCCGACTTTTTAGGAATTCTGCAGACACAGACCAGTGTGCACTTCGAGCGAGATTTCTCCGAGATTGCTAATCCAATTGACTTGAAACTTTTTAGGTGTATAGTAGACTTTGAGCTGAATCCAATGTGCTTTGAATCACTTGCTTTGGTTCAGTAGATTTTGAGATATGCTCCTCAGAAGTTGACAGACTTGGAGATGATGACTCAGAGAAAACAGAGATTATAAATGTGTATACTTCTATTGATTGATGTAGTTGTACAATCTCATTAGCATGACAAGCATAGCTAAATGAGGTATTGTGGTGTAGGCTATGAAGTAGCACTCACACACAATGAGTTACAATAATGAAATGCCTCGGGAAGTGAGCTGAAGTGAGTTACACACCCGCGACTTTTTACATCATCTTTTATAGATGTTTAGTGATCATTTGAATTTGAAATTCAAATCTAAGCTCCCTAGAATCTCTCCTCTAAAAGTAGGGAGATATTCTCTCCAATTATACCATCCAAAATTTCACGACTCTAATCAAGTAGGTGTGATCATTTTACATAGCAAGTCATTTAGACTTTTACAAGAGATAAAATGGTAATAACACATAGGCAAGTGTTCCTATGGTTCTAGCTTCACATAGTGATATCCTTCAAGGGTTCCAAGCTAATCTTCCAAGGTTCCAAGCCAAGTGTGAAGGCTTGAAATGCACCAACACATAACAAAATAGTACCATATAGTTTATCGTCTGCCCGATTCTTCAATATTCGAAATTCTCAAATATCATTTCATAATACTCTTCATTGATGAATAGAAACGATACTACCTTTGATAAAAGATTTCTCAAGTAAAGCATCAATATTGCTTCTATAGGAGTTATTAATCAAGGATAAAGTACACAAGCTAAATTTCAATAGCTAAATGTATGGAATTTCAGTCATCAGACTCATAAGTTACCATTATTGAACTCAGACATATAGAAGACTCGCCGAATTCACTCATAGGATCAGATCATGTATAAGTTCTTATGTTCCCGGCTTCTTGAAATTCGTTATGCATCTTGATTGCCAGAAAATGATGCGCCAATATGCTTGCTTTATTCTTCTTCATAGAGCAATTCTCTCCAGATTGCTTCGACATGGTCCTCACCTCTCTACTCTGGTGTTTAATTAGTCATCCATAGTTCTCTTGCCGGATCAGAATGCAAAATGAGTTGTTCTCTCTTCGATGAGTAGCCTTTTCAATGCGCTCCTTAATTTTCTGATCTGTTCTCTTTCGATGAAATTGAGGGACCTCCTCTGCACTACAACCCACTGAATGAAGAACCCATAGAGTTGGAAGAAACGTGAATCCACAGAGAGCTTGTGATCTTGGATACTAGAAGCAGAATAGGAGAGAAAACAAAAGCATGAAGGCTGAAGCCTGCAGACCTCGCACTGCCCCTCTTCTTCGTCGAAAGGTTCAGCATTGCCCCCTTTAGAGCTGTGTCCTTTCTCCGTTGATCGATGAGCACAACACTCATAACTGATGAACAAAGCAAGAAAAGATGTCAGCAAGAACAATATCTGAAGCCTGCATCTGTATCTGTAGATCTGTAACACTGATAATCCTCGTGACCGAGATGCTCCGCACGGTTGTGACCTCCCTTCTGACCCTTTCTTTCATGCGCTTCCCTTAACCAGAGATGCCGAGCCCCAACTATCGTCCTCCTTTCTGATGTCCTCTATGTGTCGAGCACTACTGCCTTTGTACTTCCTTTTTCTTCATAATATCAACTTGAGAAGAATGTTCAGGAAAACAGCGCTGCCTCCCTTGATGCTTCGTGAAGAGCTCTAGAAAAATATGGATGAACCTTCTTTTAAAAGATGCCTCCAAAGCATGATGAATTATACATACTTTATGTATGTGGACATGAACGCATTACCTCGATCCTTCATAGCTGGCTTCTTGAAACCCATATATCTTCCAACAAAATGCAATGGTACAAATATACCGAACCATTAGAACACGAGTGCAAACATTGTGCTGAAGAGAACTGCACCAAATTATTTTTTCACCCCAATTATTTTTCACCCCAGACAAACCATTAAAAAGGGTAAAACATAGAAAACACAACAATGTCACCCAAAAAATGTAAAAACATATCTTTATTGTGACCTTCTTTATGTCCAATCGTGTGATGCTGGTTTGTAACATATCTTGTTACAACATCATGAACAAGAGCCCTGATTCGGAGCCTAGGTCTTGGGAAAAGGAAATTAGTTCCTCTCGGGCTCTAACATCTATAGGAATAAGAACACCCTTTCACGCATTATACATCTCTGGTCATACTCAGATATATCTTCGAATTGCTTCTCGAACTCTTTTTTAACTTCTAGGATCGGTTGGTTCTTGGGTATATGAACCCACGTCAGGAAGGACTTACAAGTCACCTTGTCTATGTCCTCCAGCATGAACTACTTAAGGAGCATTGCTTTGATTTGCGACCATGTCATATGGTTTCTTTGCATGATTTGATCGGATAAACTGTATTCACATACATAGGTAAAGTTTTCGCATAATTCCATATCCGTCATCGGACTCAAATCAACATCTAAGAACTTTGCCTCAAGTTCGTATTCTTTGCAGAACCTAGATATATTTTTGCTATTGAAAAATCGGCACCACTTTATAGTTGCTCATGGAGCGACAGGATGGCATCTTGACGCCTATCCCCTTCCTGGAACCTTATAAATTGGGCTAAGAGATCTTCCATATTTCAAGTGCTAGGTTTGGTAAACTAGTTCGTTTGCTTGATTTTTCAATTTGCTACCTCTAGGATTCACTCACCCCCTCATTTCACGTTCGACTCATGAGGTATGTCCTCGGGTTCTTCAAAAGAAAGAAGAAATGAAGTCAAAGACTTAAATTCCTATGGTAAGTTGATAGTGAGCATCACGAAATTAGAAAGAAATCCTTCAATTCACAAGTTCCACTGCATCAAAGGGTGATACTTCTCATGAGCAAACATAAGTATTAAATATTTTTGTATGTGTGAAGTTTCAGCATGAAATTGTGTTAAAAAGGTTTAGGCATAGTCTCCACGACTCCTATAGCTTGAATGGAATTTCTTGAACATGACATGATCTTCGTAAGTGTTGATATGCAACACTTATATGTTAGAAGCCATTCAAACTTTCATTTGCAAATTAAACACAAGCTTCCATAAATGGTCATTACAATTCATTCATCAAATCCTTCTATCGTCAACCGTGAAAGTGCTCTAGTACCATAAAGTTCTCTAGCGTTTGCGTGATTCTTTAGTATTCAAAGATCTCAAATTTGATTTCATAATACTCTTCATTGATGAATAGAAACGATATGATGTTTGATAAAGGATTTCCGAAGTAAAACGTCCATATTGCTTCTATAGCAGTTATTAATCAAGGATAAAGAACACAAGCTAAATTTCAATAGCTAAATGTATGGAATCTCAGTCATTAGACTCATAAGTTACCATTATTCAACTGAGACATATAGAAGACTCGCCGAATTCACTAACAAGATCAGATCATGTATAAGTTCTTATGCTCCCGGCTTCTTGAAATTCGTTATGCATCTTGATTGCCAGAAAATGATGCGCCAATATGCTAGCTCTATTCTTCTTCATAGAGCACTTCTCTCGAGATTGCTTTGATGTTGCCCTCACCTCTCTACTATGGTATTTAATTGTAGTCATCGTAGTTCTCTCGTTGGATCAGAATACAAAACCAGTTGTTCTCTCTTCGATGAGTAGCGTTTTCAATGCACTCCTTAATTTTCTGATCTATTCACTTTCTATGAAACTGAGGGACCTCCTCTACACTACAACCCACTGAATGAAGAACCCGTAGAGTTGGAAGAAATGTGAATCCATAGAGAGCTTCTGATCGTGGATACTAGAAGAAAAATAGGAGAGAAAACAAAAGCATGAAGGCTGAAGCCTGCAGACCTCGTGCTGCCCCTCTTCTTCCCCAAAATGTTCAACATTGCCCCGTTTAGAGCTGTGTCCTTTCTCCATTGATCAATGAGCACAACACTCATAACCAATGAACAAAGCAAGAAAAGACATCAGCACGAACAATATCCGAAGCCTGCATCTATATCTGAAGATCCGTAACACTGATAACGCTCGTGATTGGGCTGCTCCATACAGTTGTGACCTCCCTTCCGACCCTTTCTTTCATGCGCTTCCCTTAACCAGAGATGTCGAGCCCCAGCTATCGTCCTCCTTTCTGATGTCGTCTATGTGTCGAGCATTGCTTTTGCCCTTGTACCACCTTTTCTTCACAATATCAACTTCAGAAGAATGTTCAGGAAAATGGCGCTGCCTCCTTTGTTGGTTGGTGAAGAGCTCAAGAAAAGTGTGGACCAATGCTTTATGTATGTGGACGTGAATGCAGTCCCCCGATCCTTCATAGCTGGCTTGTTGAAACCCGAATATCTTCCAACGAAACCCAATGGCACAAATATACCAAACCATTAGAGCACTAGTGCAAACAATGTGCTGAAGAGAACCGCACCAAATTATTTTTTGGCCCAGATCAAACCATTCAAAAGGGTAGAAGAGAGAAAACACAACACTCGATAAATGTAAAAGATTTCTTCATTGTGACCTTCTTCCATTATGTGCCTCTTTTTTTGTATTTTCTTTGCCCTAGGTCATCTTTAAATTACTCCTTCCGATCAATCAGAGGCATGGTCTTCGAATCTTGACCACAACGGTCAAGATGATTTTAAGATATCTGAGTGGCAGTAAGGACAAGTATCTATGCTTAGGTAGAGAGAAAGCATCCATTATTGGTTACACAAATTATGACTATGCTAGTTGTGTAAACAATCCTAAGTCTACATCAGGGTACATCTTTTATTTTGCTGGACGTCCTATCTCTTGGAGATCTTATCTTCAAGAATATACAGCTGTTTTCACCAGAGAAGTAGAGTATGTTCTAGCAAGCGAGGGATGTAAGGAAGCATTGTGGCTTTCTTGTCTCGCTTGTGATATGGTTTTAGCTCAGCATGTACCTCGTTTGCTCAGTGACAGTCAAAGTGCCATTGATTTGGCTAAGAATCGGGGCTATCATGCAAAGATCAAGGACATTGAGGTGAGGTATCACTTCATTAGAGATTGCTTAGCCACTGAGCACACTATTCTTGAGAAGGTTCACACTCGAGATAATGCTATAGATGCTTTTGACTAAAGATCTATCATAGGAAAGCTTTCGATATTGTTGGTACTTGATGGGGATTACTTGATTCATGATCTTACATAGTTACTTGTATATTGTGTAACATGCCTATCAAGTGGGAGGTATAGTGTGTATACTTATACTCAGGTATTCTTTATCATTCTTTATTATTCTCCCATAGTTACTTTTGCCATATTGGCCTTTAGTAGGAGATTGTTACCATTAGTGTCCATGTGAAAAGCCAAATGATCACCGGACACTTCTTTGTACATGTTCTTTAATAAAATATATAGTGGCGTGGTCAATCATAGACTGTAAGTTCGATCACATTTATAACACTTAAGAAGTCTATGTTCGTGCTCCCTATCACTGTGTTTTTTTACGTATTTTGTAGCCTCTGTGTGGAGTACCATGTGTGATCCTAGAAACTCGGTTTTTTACTCTAAGGATATCGTTGTAGAGCTCTCGAGAAGAAGATCGCATTATGGTGCATCACCATCGAACTGCTTCATAATCCGTTATGGATCTATTGCCACACCATATGCTATGTAGTTTTTGCTCTAAGTAAATTTTTCTAGCTTCTATGAATGTATCATATATTTTATGACTTATGTAGCAAGATTCCTTCGGTGTGCTACCCTACATAATATGTGGTATGAGGCTTTTAGAAATACATATGGAGATCCAATGGAGAACCTTTCTAGACTAATTTGGATAGATTCTTCTTTGTCCAAAGTGTATATGAGCCAAATCAACTATGATAAATCCACTCCAAAACCCAAACTCCATAAAAGCATCAATAATAGCACGTAAAGTAAGCAAATTCTTTCTGATAAGAGGCCACAATCTCATACATTCATGCCATGATTAATACACGAGGTATTTTGACTATCTTCTCTTTGGTCTTCTACCTATATCACCAAGGTATCCCTATGAGACAAGAATACCCCAGTTAGAAACCTCACCACGTTCCACAATTTTTATTTAAGTCAAAGTTTTCAGTAACGTAATATAATCCTCAGAAGGTGCATGAGTTGTCCAATTAAGGACCTGTAAAATGCATACATTCGGCTCACAGCTAGTGAGTAATATCCATTTTCGGATCCACAAGAGTATATATATGTCGCCGACTACATGCACTCAAAAGAAAAAAACAAAATCCAAATGTGTAACTTAAAATATAGAGGACTTCTCACAAATACAGGAATTCGGTCCTCAATTATTAGATAATTTGGCCTTCTCAAGAATGACTTCGTTTTCTTTAGTGTCTTTATCTCTTTTTGTTCAGCGATTTGAGTCTATAGTTGTGTTCAACGATCAGAATTTGCAGTATTTTGTCTGTTCATATAACTGAAGCGATTATAATTTGTAACATTCCTCTATTCGTATTACTGAAGTTGGAGTACATCGAAGATGCAGATCTTCGTGGAGATCCTTACCGGCATGACAATCACTCTCTGCACGTCAATCGAAGATACCATCCTGCGACCAGTGCTCTTCATACCACCCCTACAAGCAAGTCTCCGAATGGCAGGCTTCGTTATGCCCTGGATGTTGTCACGCAGAACCTTGCGGTGTCGCTTCGCAGCGCCTTTGCCAAGCCCCTTTCTTTCTTTGCCACGTCCACGCTCTGATACCACTTATGGGGTGTGCGAGCTATGGCGCTGTCACACGCATAGACCAACACCGACGAGCCGAGCTACATTTTCGGATGACCTACACACAGCGGTGAGCGAGTTATTCATTACTCATTGTTTTTTTTTGTTTTACAAAACTAATGCCACGTCATCAAAAGAGATATCAATGTGTGCACTATAGAATGATTTCATTGTGTGCTTCTTTGTCTGCACGACTTGTTCTTCTCTTTCTTCCTACTTTCCAAATCTTTCTACATCGTCTCTTCCTTTTCAGTTTATAGAGCCTAATCGGGACACTCTTTAGATCTTCTTTAAGCTTTCAAAATTCAGTTAATGCAAGGTTCCAAGAATATGAATGATAAGAAACAAAAGAATCATTTTTGCTGTTGAAACAATTAACACAATGTGAGGTTCTCTGCCTATCGTTGATTCTACCTATCGCTGAATCTGTAATATCTATTCATGATGATTTAAAGATTTATTCTTTTTCAGGTTCTACAAGGTATAGTGGTCTTTAGCGGGTTGAAATAATCATAAGATTAAAAGAGTGATGTTGGAATCAATCCATAAATGGAAAAATTACGTCTAAAATTTATCCTAAACGAATAGACGCGTAGTATGATTTATCCTTCAAAAATGAAGGAAGAAACGGAGGTTTCCCCAAATTACTACATGTGAAATTTTCAGGTTCTTTTGTACAAATCATGTATTATTCAAAATCAAGAAAGGAGAGACATAGAGCTATACTTTCATGCATCGCAAGCAAAAAGGGGTGTATGGCCAACATTATATGAGAACCATCTTTGGTTGTTGTGGGCAACACGTTTTGGCTTACCTAGTTGAAAAATATACGCCAAACGAAAGAAAACGAAATGAAGTGGTTCTTCTCGGAACATTCGCATCCATGTTTGGTAGGCCTCCTACTTGTCGAAGCTGATGTAAGATTATCTGTTGCTATCTTCCTTGTCGGGAATGGTCCACAAATAGTCATTAAAAAGATAACAATAAAAGACGCATGGAACCTATTTTAAAGGCGGTTTGACCATGTGGGTAGTAGAATTGGCAATGCATGAGGACACGAGGACAGCTTCTGCTGCAATGAGAAGAGAAAATAGGTGGGACAATGGAAATAGATTAAAGGATGCGTGTTTCTTGAGGTTTCCGAACTCCACAATGTTCTTACTTTCAATAGGAGCTATTACCATCCTTCCATCATACATATGTGGACCTACTTTGAAGTCATACATGTGGCTTCCAAGTCAAGATTCAACAAAGTCTCCTTTGGCTATAACTCCATTTATTGCTTTTTTAATTGCTTTTTGGCACTTCATATATGCTGTTTTTCCTTTACTGACCACTAGTTTTAGTTCTAGTTCTTAAGCGACTCTAAGTGACTGTTAGTTATCATCGTAGCAAACCACCCATACAACTAGATTGAAGACTTCTCTCTATGCTTTCATAAATTCAAATTCTAAATAACTTCTATTACTACAATGCCCACTGTTTTTGGTGCCATTGCAGGGTAAAGGACTTCACACGTTGGTTAGATCCTCGATGGATCCCTTTTTTTTAGTACATTAACTCTTGATGTTCATGATTTCCTGTACTTTTTGTTTTAGTTGTTCTTTTTGCCGAGTTTTATAGACCACCAAGCCCTCTTGTATCTAGTCAGCAAGCCATTTTCCATGCGTAGATTGGTTACAAAGTTCCTACTACTTATGAAGTATGACCACGAGGTAGTGGCGAAAGAAGGGAAGACCCAAATTCAAGTGGGCCATCTATCCAAAATTACTAATTAAGAAGATGAAAAATGCAATAAAAGATGATGTTTGAGATGAATATCATTTCAACTTGGAGGTGTTGTCAAAGTGCATAGAGCCACTCGTGCCTTTTGTCACTTTTGGTCCTAGCCATCCTCAAGTTAAAACTTGTCGAAAGAGAGTTAGAAAGCACCTCGAATTCAATGTCGGTTGTCTCCATCATAGGGATAATCATGGCATGTTATATTTTGTGGAAGAGGTAGAGCAAAGAATGCACATTGAGAAAGATCACAAGAACATATTGGGTAAACATTTCCTAGTTCTCACACATTGAAAAACCTCAAACAAGATGGTGTACATTGGTCATAAATGGAGAAATCTAGTTATATCAAGGAGTGCATTGAGTGTAAACTTAAGCAACCAATAAAAATTTTTTATACCTTTATAGAATAGGTTCCAATCTTGAGTGGAGTCTTTCCATGGTACATTACTTCAAGGTGGGAAAGATACCTGCAAACATGTCATACACAAGATGAAGGGCGTTTGAGGAAATATCTAGGGAAGATACCATGATTGGAAATCAATTGCGTTGAGGCAAAAACAACAATTTCCATGGTTTATGTCTTCACGAGTTAGAGTATATAGCTCTGCTAGAAGCTGATCACTTAGATGAATCAAATGGACACTTATCTCCTGGAAAAATAATTCATATTCATATGTTTTAGGCCTATGGTGGCCAAACTTGAGAATGCAAAAAGCTTCCTTAGAAGATGCAATATCTACGAAAGTGAAAAGTATCCCTTTAGAAGAGCTGAAATATATTTACCAACTATGATGGGAGGAAGAGCTTTTGCCAAGTTGGAGATAAACTTTATTGGTCCTATCCATCACCCACAGAAGGTTTACGTGTTGAATATATTATAGCCACCATTGACTATCTCACTTAGTGGAAGCCAAAGTTAAGACAAAAAATGATGCTCAAATGATAGCCAATTTTCTATTTTTGAGCAAGTATTTACATGCATTGGACTCCGTGCAGACTATTAAGGTGACAAAGGGTCTCACGCCATCAATGAGGTGATTGCAAACTTGTGAAGTATATTTTTTATCACACATAATAAGTTGTCACCTATCATCCACAAGTAGAGGAATTATACAAAGAACTCAAACCATCCTTTGCACCCTATTGAGTAAGATGGTAAACAATGGAAGATAAGTTTGGCATAAGCAGTTACAAGTTGAATTCTGGGCTAATTTAGTGGCCTTTAAGATGTCATTGGACACAATTCCATTCAACCTCATCTATGGTCAGCAAGCTATTTTACCATTCGATTTACTCAAACCTAGGCTATGAGTGGCACAAGGATGTAGTTGGATATGAGATGAACACTTTGAGCTATCGGATACTTTAAGAGACACACTTGAGAGCAATGTCAAGCATTAATGCCACTAAGAAAAAACAAAAAGCATACTTGGATGTTCACATCAAAGATAAGAAACTCCAAGAAGGAGATCTTGTCTTTGTGTATATGCTTAAGCAACATGCAAATAATCTTCAAAGAAAATGTTATGGACCATTGGTAATCCATAGGATGCCACCTACTAATGTCGCACAACTCCCTTCCTTAGATGGTGAATTCATTCTTACTTATATTGTTGGATATAGAAAAGGGCTCTATCAAGAGACACTCACGAAAAAATTGCATTAATTGTAAAAAGCTAAGGATAGGAAGATTGAGGAGCTACATATTAGACAAGTATCCGAATTAGAAGCCCTAGAACGCATTATAAAGAGAAATTTGATGCAACAAAGAGATGTTGAGTACACAAAGAAAACAAAACTATATTCGTATGGTAATGTGTGAATTTTAAGATTCTTCCAAGAGAATCATTGATCAACCACCACATATGTGTAGTTTAGGACATAACACATCATCCAGGATTTGTATATACACTAGAATTGTAACCAAATTTCTTACATTTCTCTTTGGTATACAAGCTATGAATTGCTAGTAAACCTATCAATGCTACATTTATTGGTATAGTTAGTACACATACGCAATGCTTAGAAGAACCTAGTCTCCCTATTCATATTGCAAGATGTACCACTAGATCCACATTCTTGGTTTGTAATGATGCTTAGTTTACAAATACTATGGTTGTAGGATAAGATTGGCTTCTAGATCACTTTGTAGGCTTAAATTGACTACAAACCATCTCCTAATAACAATTAAGGATGAATGGATGACCATCTAATTACGGAAATTCATGAGTTATACAAGAGAGAAATTCACATGAAAGAAAACTATGCATAAGGAGTCCAAATGTCACTCTAGATTGGATGCTATGAGACTAAAGTGGCATCAAGTTTCCAAGTACCTAAGAAGCACGTGAAGAAGAATGCTGAACAATGGACACCAAGGAAGAGGCCAATCCGTCTTGTCCCTCAAGGTAGCTTGGGATCCCCAAAACGTTAGTAGAAGCATAGAAAGCAATTTAAGAAAATCCACTAATCAAAGGAGACTTCAAAGAACATAGCTTCAAAACACATTTTGGGCAACGCAAGGAACAAATTTCATCAGTAAAAAGAAAGCTTCATCCAAATTGTCTTACGTTTATGATTTAAGGCAAACATAAATTGTGAAAGTAGTGCGTAAAGTGCCTCCATCAACTCAAAGGTGGAATATTCTAAAGTTACCAACTTAGAATAGTGCCATAGACATGACTAATTTACATATTCAAAAATAGATACCTAAATAAGCGTTAATATACATTGTGATCAATGTGTAATAAGGCTTAATGATAAGATGATTACTAAGATATGGAAACGTAGTGACTTTTTTTAATAAAGTTATATCTTTTGATAGCCACAAAGTGAAAACCCTAACCTTACTAAATCCTTGTGCAAAAAAGCTTGATCTTTTATGGACCAGTAAATTAAAAAAAAAATCCATTAGCTTAAACTTGAAACATAAATCATGCTTATGGTGAATGATTTCCGGTAATAATAAAAAAAATAATGCCTTTGTATGTTAGACTATATTGCTTAAATTAATTTCTCTTGATTACATGTGAAGATGTGACTATGGAGATGGGAGGATCATCCGCTCAACAATTGTTTGTCCCACTTCCATCTCCAAAACGTTCAGTAAAACATGCAACATGCCATTTGTATAAGAACCATACATCTTCATTAGGGCAAAAGAGAAACTTACTTTCTTCTAAAACTTTAGGGAGTAAAACAAAAAGTTATTTTCATGTCAAAAGAATTCCATTCCTTAGATAATACTAACAAAGAGGTATTGAATACATGGGATACCTTGGGTTCTGGAATCCTCTCCCGTTATCACTAGTAAGAGCACACTTGTGGAGGTGCGTAGAATTCATGGACCATCTTATTTGCAAGGTGAAACATGTATACCCATGGGTTCATGGACGTGGAGTGCATGGCTACAAAACTGGCAGAAAAATGGATGATTAAGGTGTGGTGCAATGGGGAGATTTCATGGGCCAAACTGATATTTAGAAACAAGAACCCATTGACTTTGGTGGGATTCCCGAATTGGAAGAATATTGACATTCTCACCATTTTTTTTTCCCCGATCTCATTTTCTCAAAAGGCTCAAACCTTGTGTGCTCCCTATGGAAGAGTTGGAATAAAGTAAAAAGCTTTATAAGAATCAGTGAAGATTGGAAGTGGGCAGTGAGTATCAGACAAAATGACTCTATTTGGTTTCTGATCCACTGCATCAGGAATGTCGAATCTTGGAACATTCAAAGTGCAAGAGGCTCTAGAACAAGGGATTCATAAAATGGAAACATCTTTGGAAACAAGACACCAACCAATGGGTCAACTTCGAGGATATTGACCCTAGCATCGACATTACCTAAGAAGAATGAATTATTTTAGAAAGGAGACATCTTGCCTGGGACTGCTCTAAAGTCTATCTTCTCATGGGACACAAATCGCCATGCTCGTTGGGTCTCAGATGGCATCATGGTAATTGCCTAACAAAAATCTCAAATATCAAAGGAAACATTGATCATCAATTCAACCTCAACAAGAAGTGGTGCCTGTCATGGACATGGTTGTGGTGGGAAATGAAGTTCATGGCTATCTCGCACCCTCTCATAGAAAAAAAAATATGCTCTCTTATGGTAAATTCTTCATCGGGGAATCAGGACCAACCTAAAGGCTATCAAAATTTGTGGGGCGTCTCGCTGGTGCAAGCATTGTTGCCAGTCCATTGAAAATGTTGGTCACATCTTCTTTTCTTGTCCTAACTCCAATAGATTCTCATAGATTTTTGAAAAAAAAATTAGACTTCAAAAGCATATCAGTTGGAAAAAAGCTCTACTTGGAGAAGTGATTAGCTACTCGGAGACCCTCTTGAATGCCATCAGAGGGGAGGTCCTCTGGAAGATCTGGCGGGAAAGATGTGCTTATAGATTTGGTGACTCACCCAAAGAGTGGTCGATTGAGAAATCATTGTTCCTCCTCGATAAAAGAATCGCGAATTGTAAGAAATCCCCCCCCCCCCCCCCCTTTAGACATCATAAAGTGCTCCTTCTGATCAACAACAAGCTTTAATCCAAGTGGGCCCCGCATGAGGGTGATGAGAGGGTGACTAACCTTCTTTGTAATGCCATCTAAACTTTGTAACATCTACCCCTACTTTGTGGGACTTAGGTGGTCCTGTGGGCACCAGTCCCTTTCACTTGTACTTTTCTTTTCCTTTTATTTAATACAAGTCCAAGAGAGTAAAAACAAAAATTCGAAGATTCCTCGGTAAAAGAACCACCAAGTGTAAGAAATCCCCCCATTTTACGCATCACAAAGTGCTCCTTGTGATCAACAACAAGCTCAAACCCAAGTGGACCCTGCATGAGGGTGATGAGGGGGTGATTAATCTTCTTTGTAATGCCATGTAAATCCTTTAAGATTTAGCCCTGCTCTGTGGCACTTGGGGGATCCGTGGGCACTAGTACCCTTCACTTGTACGTTTCTTTTCTTTTTATTTAATACAAGTCGGGGAGAGTGGTTTAAAGCCAAACTTCCTTATTATAAAAAAAAAAATTCAAAGATTCCACTATAGGATTACCGTCTTGCTTTTACATTTTAGCCGACCCCTACCCCTAAAATGCATCATTGTGTTGACATGTTGGAGGCATCTAGGTTTATCAGGCTGGTGTTACATTTGTGCGTATATGTGATCACACAAGGTGTTTGTGGTGTGTTTTAGGTATTAAGGGTAGAGCGACAAGAACCATTGAATGATCGATTACTTTCAAACACATAATAATTCCTATGTAAACCATTGAAGTGTTTCTCATAATGCAATGAATGTGGGATGGTGGCATAATCCCAAAACATATACATCAATTATTTCCTATCTACGAGCTAATACGAAATATACGATCTAGATAAAATGATACATGGAAACTCATTTAACACATCTAGCACTGACACAAATGAAAGTGGAATCAAACTACTGTCTCAAGACACAATAGTGTGAATCAAAGAAGTTCACTTCATTTCCATGTAGAGATCCTTACAAAGAAGCCAATATAAGACAAAAGCCTCTTAGCAGTGCACTTCTCTAGCTATTCTTCAATCAGGAACACTCCAGAGTTGAAGTGGCTTCAACTTCAATCTTCAATCAAGAAAACTTCTAACACTTCGATTTGTGGATAGGTCTGAAAAGGGAACATAAGAAAACACACCCTTTCTTAGTACAATAATTAAGCCAAAAAAAAACATTCATGCCTTTTTATACATTTTTCTATTTTTCTTTTATTCTCTTTTATTTTCTTTCTAATATCTTTTGACTTTCCTCTTCCGTTCTCCTAGCAATTTTTTTCTTCTGCAATTTTAATATGTGAAGTCGAAATCTTCGTGTTACGCAACTTCCTCTTACGCTCTGCATTTTCTCCCTCTGTTGTTGTGCTGCTCCAAAGTACCGTTATACACTTGAAATCTCTTTGGGTTCCTGTATATTATTCGCATACGCCAAAGTTGTGCCAATATCCTCTTGGCTCTTCACTTCTATGAGAGTAGCGATGCAGCACTTCTATCAAAACCTATGCTGTTTTTCTGGTAATTCTGGGATTATAAAAGAGTAATTATACAAGATAAAAATCTTTCTGCCGTTTCTCTTTTATAGCAGCCTTTTGTGTATAATCTTTGCTCTTCAACATAACATGAAGTGTTTGTATAGATTCCACCGAAATCACTGAAACAACCATTTGGACAGAACCTTCATTTCAAACAATTCGGCTTGTTTCCGATTTGTACTTTCATAATAAGTTTGCACGTCAGATCTTTAATACAGATTTGTTTCTCTATATCTGCACATGAAAGCAACACTCAAAATCAACTTCGAACTAAACAAAAGCGATCAAAGGTATCTCCATAACTACCCTGATCGGAGCTCCATCGATCACAAATCCCCTGATTTGCATGTGTCACCTTTGCACAGGGCTATGCTAATTTTCTCTCTCTCTCTCTCTCTCTCTCTCTCTCTCTCTATATATATATATATATATATATATATATATATATATATATATATATATATATATATATATATATATATATATATATATAGATATAGATATATGTGCATGTGTTTGTATCTGCCTCTACTGCACCAAACTTTGCACCTCTCTCTCTCTCTCTCTATTGGCCTAGACCGTTGTAGAGTAAATCTTCACCAAATCACGAATAGCCTTTCTGCTTGGATGCACTAGATGCATCGTCTAGCTCTTATGGTCCGGAGAGTTAGCATGATCTCAGATAGCATTCTCTTCGCATCTGCCAAATCACACCTCCTCCTTCAGGAATTGAGAGAGAGGTTGTCCGCTAGAAATATAAGGGTGACAGGACAGAAGTGACGAATCGGTGGCTTCATAAGATTGCAATCACCATTACTTCCCTCAATTATTCATATCACATATTGGTGTCTAATTACATTTTCACAAATGTCGAAAATCTTCCCATCACTTCACGTCCGAGAAAACAGCCAAATCATCCCTTTTCGTGCACTTCTTTCTCTCATGGTACATAGTAGCAGCGCAGGTCATAGTTAACACTCTCTCTGTCTCTCTCTATCTTTCTCTCTGTCTCTACATTGAGTATGGAACAGAAATATGATCTCTATCTCTCTCTCTGCATGGGTGCGCAGTAGAGACGCAAGAAGGGAGAGACACTCTCTCTCTCTCTCTCATCTTGTAATCTTTTTGAAAAGCGAACATAGAAGCCATTTAGACATAAACATACATATATAAGTAGGCACTCACACGCACACACATTTCCAAGTACTTATTATAGTTAGCACACATGCATTACATACGTTCTAAATTCAATTTACACACGTATAACAACACACATGCACACTCACGTATATTCACGCATACATACACTTTTTCTCTCTCTCTCTCTCTCTCTCTATATATATATATATATATATATATATATATATATATATATCACGATTTTTTTTCTTTTACTTCTGTTTTTCTTTTGTTTTAATTTAAAGACTAGTGTCTCATTTATGTACTATTTATATATACACATATATTTAAGTAATATAAACCTTATGGTAATAGATACACTACATTCACATTGCAGACACACTCATAAACAGATAGATATTGATATAGGGTCACAAATATTTACATACACAACATACTCACTTATTCATTCATAAGCAGAGTAATACATAAGGAATCTCTCTCACATATGGACATTCATGCACAGTCACATGCACATATAGAAAGTTTCTTTTTTTAAGCACATACATAAACACACATATGCACATCTAGTCACATAAAGCTAGTTGCATCACCCTTACACAACATATATATATTAACACACATACACATAAACTAAATTATACACCTACATATATACATAAACACAAACTCGTATGTAGACTCATTGCACACAGTCGCAAACACATATAGATTTCCAGTCACACGCATATATACATATATGCTTTCACACACATACACACACCATGAACACTTATGCATACATTACACAGGGTTTGATTCATAATACACACACATCAATACATTCGCGTATACATGAGCACATGCACACACACATATGTACAAGCAGAAAACATATATAGGCACACACCACCCAATTAAACACATTTCTTTTCTTTCACGCAAAAGATATCTAATAGGTACTCATAACAGATGAATTCACAAACACACACACACACATATGGGCACATAGATCACTCATATACACACGTGCACACGCCTTCTCTTTCACACTGAACATATCGAATAGGCACTCATAACACATGAGTTCACAAACACATACACACATATGCAGGAACGCAGATCACTAACTATTAGAAATCACTTGTGAAAATCATTCACACGTTCTACGAACAATTTTTCGTAGCTACTCCTTTCGAAGATAGAGATTATTTTATATAAGCATTGTAATGCTTTGTACTTACTCACGTATTAGGAAATTCATTGAATTCCTCTACTACATGCATCCACCTTATATAGCGTGCATACAAATAGTGAATAGTGCTTTCCAGACCACAATTAACCCATTGGTAATGTTTTTCTTCCTTTTTTTCTTTATCACTATCTTTAGCTTCAGCTTCATGACAACCATTAATGTACTACTTCTTTCCTTCGTTCATTAGTCTTTACTTGTACTCTTTGTTGGGGTGGAAGGAAGAAAAAGCTTCCAATCTTCTACCAAAGAACCTTCAAAACTCTTTTGTTAAAGGGGAAAGGATTAACCCCTAATTAGATTCAATGATATGGAGACATGCACTAGCAGGAAATAGGATCTCATTAACCAAGTGCTTTAGTTACCATGCATACCCTATGTTAATAATAATCCTTTCTTTTACTAAGAGCATCAACTCTAGACTTCCCTATCTAGGTGGTTATGATAGCTATAAGGTATCTAAACCTATCCTCTATAGTATATACATTGCAATGAATATCTTTAATTTTAACCTCTTGTAATTGAAAATTTCTTCAATGCTAGGATTTCATGACATGCATAAAATAGAAATCTAGCAGAAACAAAAATAAAAAATACAACAAAATTGAGATGAGACATGTTCATTTGTTTATATTCATATTATTTGTCTTCATTATCTTCATCTACAAGAAGCTCATACACTACAAGGAATATAGGAGCATAATAATGTTTGATGCGACACAAGTTTGTCACTTTGTGATGTCACATTTTGTGGCATTGAGCGCCAAGCATGCACTATCATTTAAACGATGTTAATATCAATGCAATTTTTGAGTCTTTCAATGATGTTAATTAAAGGGTTGCAATTGTATATACTGATGCTAAGGCGCATCACACATGTGACATTAAAATGCATCATGTATGCAACATTAAAATGTGTCGCATATGCAATGCATGTTAACATGGCATTGCGGTAGTTTGAAGAACCGTTTGGAAAATGGAATATATGACGCCTTGATATCACTTATGCCATGCTCGCTTTTGACCAAAAAAATCCATGGCTCTTCAATCGTCATTTTGGATGCATCTGGTCAAAGGGAAATCCAACATTCATATCTGCACTACGCACATGAGCTCGAACTCTTTCTTTCTCTATCTCTCTCTCTCTTCTATTCTCTCTCTCTCTCTCTCTCTCTCTCTCTCTCTTTCTCTCTCTTCTCTTTCAATTTCTCTCTCTCTCTATCTCTCTGTTTCAATCTCTCTCTCTCTCTATTTTTCTCTCTCTCTCTCTCTCTCTCTCTCTCTCTTTCTTTATTTTAGCTTATTCAAGAAGTTCACTTATTATAATATATAGCTAATTAATATATTTCAATTTTCATTGATTGTATATCATTTGATATGCTTTCTTTTCATTAATTAACATACTCACACTTACACATTAACATGCACATAGAAATGCACATGCACGCTCATGCATGCACATACACATACACACACATACACACACATACACACACATACACACACATACACACACATACACACACATACACAACTTATACACATACATATACACATGCACATACACACACACATACACATAAACATGCACACACACATACACTTACACATACACATGCAATTACACACACATACATACATGCACATGCACAAACATATCTACATACACATGCATGCATGCACATACACATACACACATAAACACATACACATACATATGCACATACACACACATGCACATATATACTCATGCATATCCACATGCAGATGCATGCACATACACATACACACATAAACACATACTTATACACATACACATACATATGCACATACACACACATGCACATATATACTCATGCATATCCACATGCAGATGCATGCACATACACATGCATCCACATGCACATGCGTATTCATGTTCATACATATACACATGCATACACACATACACATACAAATACACACATATACACATACACACACATAAACATTCACTTACATAGACACATATACACATACACATACACATATACACAAATACAAAGACACACATACACACATACACACACAGATACACACATACATGCCCATAAACAAATATAGATTTATACCTACATCTACATACATACATACATATACGCACACAACTAAATGCACATACATACATAAAAAAACACAAAAAAACATATGATATGAATTAACTA